>CAXIUP010000236.1:229741-233959 GCA_964035015.1 Corallium rubrum | reverse complement strand
CTGACTGTCCACTTACCTGTTTCCAGTCTCTACTTAAACCCAGCTATATAACCGCTCTAACGATGAACAAACCCACGATAATTTTAGGCGATCTTAACTGCAATACATTAAAGAAATGTCCTGAAAACAAGGCACTCTCTGACATTTCGGTAGAGTTAAACCTCACTCAAATTATCAACACCCCAACCAGAATTACAGACCACAGCGAGTCACTTATTGATGTCATTCTTACTTCTAACCCTGACCTTGTACGTTGCAGTGGCGTCATCAACATATCGATAAGCGACCACCTCCCCGTCTTCGCCACGTTGAAGTTGAAACTTCCCAAACCTCCTCCAAGCTTCATTACAGTACGCAGTTTTAAAAACTATGATCCTTCGTTGTTCACTGCTGCCCTGGCTTCAAACTCCGACAACTTGCTTTCCATATTTGCTAAATATGATGTTGACTCGAAGTTAGCAACTTTGAACAATGTTCTTCTTCCCACCCTTGAAACTCATGCCCCTGTCAAGCGTATAAAGATCCGTAGCCGTCCTTGTCCTTATGTCACTACAGATATCAAAGACCTCATGAATGCCAGAGATCGATTACTTCGCCGTTTCAGAACAACTAGAGACAGCAATGACTGGCACGTATACAAGGAAGCTCGGCAAGCGGTAAAAACCACCCTAAGAAGCGCAGAAACAGACTACATCCGTAAAGAGGTTCAAACCCACAAAGATAAACCAGGCTGTCTGTGGAAAATAATTAACAATGTTCTTCCATCCAAGGAGAGACCTTCTCTAACATATAGTAAAGACCATAAATCAGTAGCAGACGATTTTAATCAGTTCTTTTCGTCAGTAGGCAGAAAAACAGCTGAAGAAGCTACCCGGTTAGCTTTGGAAAATAATATTAACATTTCCCCCACGAGCCTTTCATCCACACCACCTGGAAATTCCCCTGACGAACTGTTTTATTTCCGTCCTGTTACCTGCAACGAAGTGCAAAACATTATTATGTCCATGCCCTCCAACAAATCTCCTGGCCTCAATAAGATCAACATGCGTGTCATCAAAGATTGCTTACCAGTAATATTAGGCCCCCTTACTGATATAATCAATTCTTCTCTTAGTTCATCTACATATCCCAATGCATGGAAAAAAGCTGAAGTAATACCTTTGCTAAAAGATGGCGACCACGAACAAGCCCCGAACAATCGCCCTCTTTCACTTCTACCTGTTGCCTCCAAAGTTTGTGAGAAAGTTGCACTCATCCAATTTAACTGATACCTACTGAGAAACAATCGATTATCCTCCCACCAAAGTGGCAACAAGAAACTCTTCTCCACCGAAACATTAAATATTTTTGTGAATGACACCATTTTAAAAGCGATGGATAATAAAATGCTAACTGCACTAGTGCTTTTAGATTTATCCAAAGCATTTGATAGTATCAACCACAATATTCTGCTTAAAAAACTAGAACGCATAGGAGCATCTCAATCGACATTGAGATGGTTTAATAGCTACCTGACCGGAAGATCACAAGTAGTCCGTATTGGTTCAACCTTATCTTCTCCCCTTAATCTCACCCATGGCGTACCACAAGGAGCTATACTTTCACCCTTACTCTTCTGCATATACATGAACGATCTCCCACTGTCACCACTCAGCAGCTCCCTTGAATCTTACGTTGATGACTCCAAGGTTTTCCTATCATTTCCCATTAAAGATGCTATCTCCACCAAAACAAAACTGGAAGAAGATCTTTGTGTTGTTGCTAAATGGTGTTCCACTAATCATTTACTAATCAACCCAGAGAAAACCAAGTTTCTTGTAATTGGCACACCTCAGCTGTTGAAAAAACTTCCTGCAACAATGACTCTCTCATTTTTAGGGAAAGAAGTTATTCCGGTGTTCAGTGCTAAAGATCTGGGAGTTATCCTAGATTCGAATTTAACGTATAATGATCACATCAAAAAACTTGTTTCATCTTGTACTGCAAAACTTTGTCAGATTAATAGAGTGAAAGACAGTTTTGACAAAGAAACACTCAAGCTCATCATATCATCTCTTGTCATTAGTAAACTTTTCTACTGTTCTTCGACATGGTCAAATACATCGGCCGCAAACATTAGCAAACTCCAAGCTGTACAGAACTTTGCGTGCCGAATAATTACAAACACTAGAAAGTTTGACCACATCACTCCTACGCTACGCCAGATGGGTTGGATACCTGTCAGAGAACAACTTCTGCTCAGAGACTCAACCATGATGTACAAATGTATGAACTCGCTTGCCCCACCATATTTATATGACAAATTTTGTAAACGATCTTCAGTACACAGCCGTCTTACACGAAACCATGATACTCTACAAATCCCATTTTGTCGTACCACCACTGGGCAACGATCATTCCATTACAGGGCTGTTAATCTTTGGAACAGCCTGGATGATGGTATTAAAAAAGCAAGATCTCTTCACCATTTTAAAACATTAATGAAAAACAATCTGTTGGTCAATTTCATTAACAATTAATCTGTAAATACTTATACTATAGACTAGGTTTTTATTATTCATATTTTATATCATTAACTTTGATTGTAATGGGCATTGAAAAGCCCAGTTGGGAATTGCTCAATAAATATGTATGTATGTATGTACTACGTTGTTTTGATAAGTCTGAATACGTTGACGTCATTCCCATCGATGTTAAAGCTACGTTGCCACAACGTTAAATAAACGCCAGAATAGAACGTTGTATTGCTACATTGGTAGAACGTTTCCACAACATTGTACGAACGTCCGGATATAACGTTGTATTTCAATGTCAGTAGAACGTTGCCACAACGTTGCACGAACGCCATGATATAACGTTGTATTGTTACGTTGGTTTAACGTTGTCACAACGTTGTGACAATGTCGCAATATAACGTTGTATTTCAACGTCGCTAAAACGTTACGACACTGCCGATTATTCACCAAACGTTGTGGAAAGGTTATCTAAACGTTAGGTCGGACCTAACCAAACTACAACTTTCTAGCAACGTTGTGACAACGTTGTGTGTTAGCTGGGGAGTTGTCAAAATTTGTTAATGTTGGACGAGATATTTGTGTTTCTTCATTCAAAGGGCTTTCGTTAGAAGAATATGTTGAAGTTCGTTCTTTAGTGTGCAACATGAAGCACAAACAACCTTGCAAAAATTGTTGTGGCCTGCTTCAGGTTGCGAAGGAAGTACTACAGAGTGGGTTTATGCGGCTAAAGTCAGCATTTGCAGTAGCTTGTCCTGGTGTAAGATATAGTGCATTACACGCACGAAGGAAACTGCTCCAGATGCCCCTTACAAGCGTTGGGGTTGGGAATCAAAGCAGAGGCAACTATTCGATCTTTTTAGTGGAAAAGCAAGATCGTGTGAAGTACACAATAATGCAATCACTCCTAAATCAATGGGTTGAGTCTCAAAATGCGGAGCAATCGTCGCCACTTACAAAAGAAACTATGAACGGTCTTCTTAAACTTGCCGAGTCCGATGCAGAGAGAAAACGCCTACGGTTTGCCGTTGTTAGTGCAACCGGTATATCTAACACAAAGGCGAAAGCAAAGTATGGGTTTAATGATATTGGAACAACTTTATCTGAAGTGGAGCAAGTACTCGATGAAGTGACAGCCATCCGTGAAGCAATCGAAAAGATTGCAGAAGTGAAAGACAACGCGTTGCTGCGATCACTCGGTGTTCCAACACAGTACGAAACTGAAAGTAGTGATGAAAGTGAAAGTGCTAGTGACAGTGATTGTGATGATGAGAGTGATGAAACAACCCAGCTAACACACAACGTTGTCACAACGTTGCTAGAAAGTTGTAGTTTGGTTAGGTCCGACCTAACGTTTAGATAACCTTTCCACAACGTTTGGTGAATAATCGGCAATGTCGTAACGTTTTAGCGACGTTGTGGCGACGTTGAAATACAACGTTATATTGCGACATTGTCACAACGTTGTGGCAACGTTAAACCAACGTAACAATACAACGTTATATCATGACGTTCGTGCAACGTTGTGGCAACGTTCTACTGGCATTGTAATACAACGTTATATCCTGACGTTCATACGACGTTGGTGCAACGTTATACCAACACTGAAATACAACGTTATATCCTGACGTTCGTACAACGTTGTGGAAACGTTCTATCAATGTAGCAATACAACGTTATATTCTGACGTTTGTTTAACGTTGTG
>CAXIUP010000236.1:79741-217241 GCA_964035015.1 Corallium rubrum | reverse complement strand
TATTAACCTTCTGTTACTCAAAACGAGCTTGGAAAATCGTCCTACCCGCTTAAATGCCCTACATATAGTTTTTTGCGAACTTTCTAATGATATAGGTGATATTTGCTAAAAGTGAACTTTGAATTTTCACTTTTTAATAAGACAGTACTTAAAAACGTAAATTGGAAGAAAAACTAGATTTTGTGGCAACCAGGAAGAAAGCTGCGTTGGCTCTATATCAGAAAATCATCAGCGCTAGTAACTCTATCTACTTGCCAAGTTTCATCCTTTTAGAACAAAACGCACAATTCATCCCCTTATACCAAGTCGTATAAGTGGTGAGAAGCATGCACATGCGTTAGTGTGTTATTCGTTCTTGAAGTTCTATCATGTAATGTGCGGTTTTTGTAAAATTATACTTTACTTACTCAGAACAACTTGAGATAAAACGAGGTCTTTGAATGAACTCTTTGTTTTTCGTCCTTTAAAACTAAACATTGACCACAATCGGTTTGTGCCAATCTTTGACAGCATTCTTCGAACTGACTCTCCGATGCTATAGCCACTCAGTGCAGCCAAATAGTTAACCTGTAAGATTAAATATAAGTTAGATAACCTGTACGTCAAATTCTCTTAAAATGTTCTGTAAATACTCCTATCATTAAATTAAAAAAGATGCCAAACTGAACAAAATCTGTTGTCTAGCCAAAGACTTTTATTCGATTGCTTATAAAATGAAATTGTTTGAAATTGGCATCTATTTCTCGGTTGGGTAGAAATGACGAAGGACAACTGACGGCAAGTGATTGCTTTCACTGTAAGTTGCTGTTGAGGTATAACAGTGAAACTGAAATGGCGACACCAACATTATACCATATCGATGCAATTACTTTAATTTACATATTTTCGCTATATACTGAGACCTAACGAAGAAAAAAATATACAAACAGAAAATGTCAAATTATTGTAGAGCATCAACGAAGTTTTGTAAGATGAGTCGTGCTTGACTCAAGCCTGAAACTCTAGTGACTTGTACACAACTCTATTCGGGCTTTTTTCTAGCTGAGAAAGGTTTGGGCAGACCAAAATTATGTTGAAATGGGAAATGGAAACGCTAGTTGTAAAACATTTGCAAACCAACGTAATCAAAAGTCAAAACTTTTTGAAAGCGCAAAACCTTCTAAATGGCAATCAATTGGTTGTTTTTCTGAGCTCCTACATACAGTAGAGTAACAAATAGCACTTAATTACCATATTTGTATAAAATGCCTCTTGTTTCAGCTTCTCGCACAATTGTTGCAACTCCTCAATGGTATTAACAGGCTGTGGTAATACATCTTCCAAAATTAAGTCACCAGAACCAGCTCTGCTACAACTTACAAGCTGTCTTAATAATGACAGTTGTTCTTTTTGGTTTTCTAAAATGCACTGTAAGTTCAGAAGAATATTTTTCTGATAATCTGTTAAAAAAAGATAGATGGTATTCATAGTTTAGATTAAAGAAATAACTGGCCAAGTTTCCTGAAACATGAGACAACACTACCCCCAAAAAGTGATGCGAGCGCATGATCGTGCAACTCGTGTATACGACATGTCAAGGAAAAATGACAAGTAAGAAATTGTTGACCGTTCACATGCACCGGCAAATAAAACTTGTCAAGGGCGATTTGTCAAGGAAAAATTGTTGCCCCGTACACACGACTGACACGAACAAGTTTCTTTGGCAAGAAACTTGTCAAGGAAAACTTGCTCGTGCGAACTAGGCTTTAGCAATTAGATTGTTGACAATGTATACGGTACGTATCAACTTACTTTGATTTTCTGGGTTTTGATTAGTCAAAGTTCGGCAAGTTTTTGGAGTGGAGTTACGTGAAGCTGAATTCAGCAAAATTCCTCGTTCTTGTATTGCATTAGGTTCGTAGCTACAGGTATTGGCCACTTGTGAAACAGGTTGTGGAACTAGAATCAAGACAGGAAAAGAAATTCATATACAATGCTATAAAATCCCGCTTATATCCACTAACAGTGCAGGAATAGTACAACATAATAAAATAGAACAATAACAAAGTAGTTTATTAATAACTTCTTATTAACCGAGAGCACGGTCATTACGGAAAAATATCAGACCGAGGTCTTGGCAGTACGGACCGAGCCCGCAGGGCGAGGTCTGTACATAAAAGACTGAGGTACGAGGTACGACCGAGATACGACCAAGCGGACGAGGTTAATAAGAGGTCTATTATATGACATTTTGAAACAACACATCTTACATTACCTTGTCGTCATACGTACTTTAGTGTGACCTCGAGCGTGTGACATAAACTCATCGTTTTCAATGTTGTTGCTCTTGTCATCGCTTTCGAAATCCTAAAACTCACTTCCAGATTGCTCATCGTCCCACTCATACATAATTTAGTCCTCACGTTATTGAATTCACGAAATTCTTGCGGTTTTCTTTCGTTATTTAGTTGCTAACAACATGGCTGTTTTGCAACATGGCAAAAACCCGTAATGACCGCGGTCGTTAAGGAAAATTATCCACCGGCACGTGACGCGTCTCGGCCAATGAAAACACACGATTTCAGCGGAAGTAACTTGTGCCATATAAGAATTAAGAAATAGAAAATGGCCGCCCGTGTTTATATAGCCTGATGCAAACACAAGAGTGAGTTGGGAGAATTCGAAAGTTTATGTGAACCCGAGCCGTAGGCGAGGGTTTACATAAGTACTTTCGAATTCTCCCAAACTCACTCGAGTGTTTGCATCAGGTTATATAAACACACGGCATCCATTTTCTATTTCCTTTATGAAATAAGGCAACGAAATGTGCCGTGACGTTACAACCGTGTTTGCATAGCCTGATATAAACACGGTAATTGACCAATAATCACAGCGTGCGTAAGACGCAACTTATTTTATAAAGCGGTTTAATCAAAATTTACCAAAAAGTACGGTACCAAGTAACATAGTTGTTATAATAATTAGCAAGCCTATATTCATTTTGTTACTTGCCAACATTATCTATATGTGTGCAATGGTGTACATATACTTACTGTGGTTTTGATTAAAAATCCTATGGGATCTTGGAGTAATATCTTGTGCTCTATTTCGGCAACCAATGGCATCTTGTCTTGTAGCAGAGGCAAAAGCGTTAGCTGGCGATTGCAAATTTGGCAGTGGAGCTAAAATCATAAATAAACATAATCAGAACAATAACATGCAATGGTTTGACACTTTTTCGGCTTTGTATTGCCTCCTTGACTTAACGCTCATTGGGAATTAGCCTGAGTAAAATTAATAAGACATTAAAGTCCTACTGTATACTGCTCTGTTTTTTTAATATTTAATTCTCACAGGTACGGTCTTCAGCTACATGTACTAGATTTCCTATATTCAATACATGCACTTACGTTGGCTGTTGCCCATATATGTGGTTGGCAAGAGTTCAACATTTCTTGACGAAATGTCAAGTAAGTCTGTGAAATTTACGTTGCTGTTATGTGGGGCATTTTCCACGAGTGGTATGGTGTTTTCCACCTGTAAAACACCTGTAAATATAAAAAAATCAGTAAACAACGAGACAATTTATTGTACTTATATTGCATATACATACCATTATTTGAGCAACTAGATCCTGACCAAACGGGGGCGGTTGGTAATGTCACAGTTGTTATAGGATTGGTAGTATTTTTTTCAGATACAGTCAAACTTCCGTGAATTTCCCAATCATTTTGTTCAGAATCCCCTTCATCTACAGTACACGTAAACACAAAAGATCCAGTAAGGAACACTCATCAATATTCAATAAAGATAAATATACATCTGCGTATCTAAAATGTTGATAAGTGTAAGTTAACGGAAACAAAAACTTTGTATTCAAAACAAAAAAGTTGTTCCTGCTAACTTGACCAGCCTGAACTTTTTACCATCAATCTAAAACTTTTTAATGGTTGAATAATAAAATAGAACTATTATACCATTTGCACTAAACATATACAGTGGCGCCCAGAAGTTTGTTAACATTGTTTGCGTGTAGTGTGCGTGTAACGTGGGTGTACTACACGGAAAAACTACACGAAATGTGCGTATACTACACGAAAAACTACACGCAATGTGCGTGTACTACACGGAGAAACTACACGCAGTCTCTTGAATGTCCGTGTAACTCATTACACGGAGCTTTTAATTAGCGGTAAGACGCTTATGATAATCGTCGCTATTGTCTTCAAGTTAATCTAAATCCGTTTTTTTCCACGCAATGGAAGAAATGAATGAACCCAATCTTTATAGTTTAACGTGTAGTTTTTCGGTGTACTACCCGCCAGTGCGTGTAGTTTTTCCGTGTACTACACGGAAAGTGCCGTGTACTTACACGGAAAGTGCGTGTAAATTTTCCGTGTAGTACACCCACTTTACACGCAAACTACACCCACGATGATGTTAAGAAACTTCTGGACACAACTGTACATGTACCTTAATTGAACTAATGGCCAACCCTGTGCTTCCCACTTTCTCGGCTATGAGCTCACATACCTATATCTACCGGTACATCAAAATATGAGAATCTGAACCTACAATATTGTACTTACACAAAAAATCGTCATAAATTGGACTGTTTCTCTTTCTTTTCATTCCAACTCTATTTTCCTCATCAGATGACTCGAGGTTGGATGTCTCCTCAGCCAATTTTGCACGCCTCTTGGCTTTTTTGTAAGTATCTATTAAAGAAACCAGTTCTTAACAGTATCACCAAAAACTACAGTAAATTGGGTATGACACACAAAGAGCATTATTAAATTTAACAACAAATAAGAAAATGTTTTAACCCATAGCTGTCTACCTTGTCTGAAAGTTATCTCATTAACAGTCTCACAGGCTGCCTAATCTGACTCCAACTCAAATTTGATTACAGTTGTACTATTAGTTGTACAGTGCTACAGTTATATTAAAGTGCCTATGCAACGAAATTCTACCCCAGTTTTTTTATTATTGCATTTTAAAGAACACATAAAATGATAAAGTAACATCTTTCGTAGAATTTCGTTTGCTTGCTTCATTCTCGAGATATTCAGGTTTGTTTGATATGCAAATGTCATATTTATGACATCACACTGCATATGCAGTGCTACTTTGTCATTTTGAGTGTTCTTTCAAATGCAATAATAAAAAACTGGGGTGAAATTTCGTTACATAGGCACTTTAAGGATTTGAATGAGAATTATTATAGCCTAAACCTGTTTTTGAAATCTTACCACTGTAGCAGAAAACCCTGATTTTGAAACAGCTCCAATTAGTCTTATCAGGTAATGCAGCCTTTTTTACGTATCCTTGTGCATTGATTAGGGGCCAGTAACAGTGCAATACCTTAACAAAATGACAGGAAAAAAAGCATTTGTCAATGACAGAATTTGCTTTCCTCATTATTTTGGCACTGTCTTACACTAACCAGTAAAAGTCAAATTGATAAATGACGTCTGTTATTACACTTACTCCATCACGTGTCTCAATCCAGGTTTCAGGTACAACTGAGACAGCATTCTCACCAATAAACTCCACTACTGCAAACTTAGTCATCTTTACAAAGAAGCAATATTGCATTATTAAAATGTGTCATTTAAAAAATAGCAAATATTTTCTGTTCCCATACAGTTATATAAACACTAAAGAATGTTTAAGAGAAATACTGTATACAGGTCTCTGGGTTAAACATGAAAATAAATCAAAATTAAAAAGTGAAAATTCTCCTTTTTGTCATGGATGGTGTTAGTGTATACGTATAGCGTATTATGCAGTGTTTGTACAAAGTTATAATTGATTAATGGCATATAATGGCGTATTGAATGTGATATTTGATTGCATAATTTTCCATGTTTTCCACAAAGTTATTGAAAGAAGGCTTTTAGCCTATTACCACATTCATTTTCAAATTGTTATTTTATATATAATCATACCGTATTTTTTAAAAAATCCCCTATAATGGGGATGTACTGAGACTTTAAGCTACAAATAATCCTCAATACAAAAGGGTTTAGAAGTAAATAAAATTCACCTTTTTGTATTAACTGTCATTAATACTGGTGAAGCACGGCCAAGAAAGCGCTGAAATTTGATCCAAGACCAATGACAACAGCTTGTTTCCCCAACAAATTTTCTGCTATCAACTGCATGTGCGTTGCTTTTTCATTAACTTTATGTACGCCAATAAGACGGGAGTCACAAGGCTCACTAAACAAAGGTTCACTTCTGCTGTATACTCTACAAAGGAACAAAGCTCTTCCACCTTCATCTTCGTCTCTTGTTTCCTCAACAACTTGACAGCACAAGGAATTTTCAAGAATACGACCATTTTCTGGTGGTTTTGTTAAAATCTCAGATTTCTTGCCAGATTCTATAACTCGTTTTTCATCTGAAACTTCACTCAATCGTTTTGCAATCTGAGCAAGAGGACTCCGACCAGAACGAACCATTCGCTTTAACTGCTGGAGGTAATTTTCAAACGGAAAACCACTACATTCATCTAAACAGCCATGTTCAACAACATCTGCTGTGAAATGGACCAAGCTGTGAACATTATATACAGGAAATGTATCACCATAAAGAAGACAGCCCTGCTTGACAAAGTAATTAAGAAGTCTACCTGCATAACCGTTATGCACCTTTACTAACTTAGGACAAGCAAGGATTGAACTGGCAACACTTAAAGCCATAAAGTGCTCAAATAGATCTGGTCTTAAAATGCCTTTTAAGACAATTTTGCCAGTATACAACAGAAACTGCCTGTACTCAGTAGCCTTCCACCTATCAACTTCAGACAACCTTCGGGGCTTTCGAACAAAACACTGAGGAATGCAGCTCTTAAGCTGGACTATTCTTTCGCTTATCTCTTCAATATGTTGCACAGAAATTCGAACTTCTCTTGCACCACGCATCCACAAAAGAATAAGTTTTTTCATCACCCCAAGGCATAACTGGTGCATATAGTCTATAGGGAAGTTTTTCACCATATCAATTGGAAGGTCACAAAAAGGTGACATGCCTTTGTGATGCTCTTCGTTTGATTGAGACCTAAAGGATGCATCTGTTCGAAGTTGAATATCATCTACTTCAGGAAATGTCAGCCTACCATGCCATACACCACTTTGATTACACTTATCACAGCCAAAGTAACCTGAGTATAATTTAGTATTTTTTACAAATGCCTTAGCTGGAGCATCACAAACAACAGACTTAAGGAAAACTTGGATAATTCTATTACCATCTTTCAAACCATTTTGAAGAAGCAACTTCAAATCTCTAATTGCATCATGCAAAAACTCTAAGTTTTTAGGTTTTGATTCCCCATATGTCAAAGCAACAGGGAAAACAGTGACAGGGTGCATATTCATTATTCCACATAAAATTGGCCAAAGAGTACCTCTCGAACTCTTAAACAGAGGAAGACCATCAATATTTAAACTAATTTGCAAGCAAGTAATTATTTCCTGGCTGTGAACTGGATATGCTTTATAGTGTTTTAGCAACATGTCACTAAATGAATAGTACAGGTACTGCATACCAGATTTTTCCTCAAGGTGAATCTCTCTTGTTGTCTTAAGCAATGACCGTGCTGTACCTGGTAAATCAGGGTGGCCACATTGCTTTAACAGTTGGAGTAAGCCATCAATGGCATTATGTTTTACTTGGTATTTGTTAGCCCAGTCAACCAAACCATCTTCTAGCATTAGTTCATGTTCTATCTCAGAATCTGAAGAATGTTGCACATTTGCGTCAGCTAAACTTATATCTGCCTGCAGTGCATCATCATCAAAACTTGGAAAAGCTAAATCACCAACATCATCAGAACTTGGTATAGGTTCTGGCAAACATGGTTCAAAAGCTAAATCTTCATGCCTGTTATGAGTAGAATCTACATTTTCATATGGAAGGGTATTATTGTCACAGTCATTGCAGCTCTGATTGCTGTGAACATTGTTCCTTAATGAAGGACTAGCTGACATCCATTTCCTTTTGTACTGTTGTCGTGTTGCTTTCATTTCACTAGCATGGTGTGCTATATAATATGCAAACATTAAAGTAAATGTCATGTTTTTGTTAAAAATAAATCAAAGTGATGTTATTATTGCAACTTCATTTTGACCTGATGTCTACAAAGAATTGTGATAATAATTTTACTTGTCCAAGAGTTCTAAGAAATTGTCTACTATGGGTGGCCGTTACCACCAAAAATAGTACAGTAGTGAAATGGAACAGCTTGTTGTGAAATGACTCAACAAAAACACAAATGATCCATCGTAATATGAAGTGACTCAACTTTCCGGTGTGAAATCATTGATACTAAACAGAAATGATGCAACATAAATTGAAATGGCTGAACAGTGTGAAGTGAAATGACTGAACTAGTTGTGCAATGATTCAACTAAATATTAATTGATTCAACCTATCACGCAATGATTCGATATGTTATGCAATGGTTCAACTATTGGCTGTGAAATTATTGAACTTGTTATCAAATCATTCAACTAGTTGTGCGATGATTCAACATAAGTCAGTGAAATGGCCTAACTTGAAATAGTCCAATGTGAAATAGCCTAAATTGAAATGGCCTAACTTGAAATAGCCTAATATGAAATGGCCCAACATGAAAAATAGCCTAATGTGAATTTGTAAGTTCACTGACTTATGTTGAATCATCGCACAACTAGTTGAATGATTTCATAACAAGTTCAATCATTTCACAGCCAATAGTTGAACCATCGCATAACATATCAAATCATTGCGTGATAGGTTGAATCAATTCATATTTAGTTGAATCATTGCACAACTAGTTCAGTCATTTCGCTGCGCGCTGTTCAGCCATTTCAATTTATATTGCATCATTTATTTTCTGTTTAGTATCAATGATTTCACACCAGAAAGTTAAGTCACTTCATATTACGATGGATCATTTGTGTTTTTGTTGAGTCATTTCACAACAAGCTGTTCCATTTCACTACCATACTATTTTTGGTGGTAACGGGCACCCATAGTTTACTCCAGCATTTCATAGTTACGTGCATGACAAAGTCACAAAATTTTAAGGTTAAAAGGGTTTTTTTGCCACTTTTAATTTAGCACAAAGCAAGCTTGCTTTAGATAAGGCCTGAGGAGATATTTACATACCCAATTCTTTACTGGTATTACCACTACTTATTATATGACTATGTCACATGAACAGTCTTAACACGACTTTTCTGCAATTTGATTGGTTCCTGAATGGTCTTCACAAACCTGGTCTTCACAGCAAAATTATCCTGCCCTTGGTCTTTTTGCACAAACGTTGTTCATTCGTCGCTCTGTCTGTCTGTACTGAAAGACCACAGGCATGATGATTTTGCCATAAAGATCTCCCACTCAATCAATAAGTTTTTAATAATGCAGAACTTTTTCACTTTAGCTCAGTGGTCATAGCCTGCATCGCAGCCAGATGTGTTTTGAAATTGAAACCCGATAAAATTTGTGTTCTGACTCCCTGCGCGTTTGCAAGGTTTTTTTATAATCACTTGCAATTGGTGCTTGTCGTGATATGCTATGTGATTGGTTGAGTGACATATGTAATGTATATTTTACTTAAAAATATTCACGGGAGATTTTTAGTGGAAGGACGTGGACAATTTGATGTATTTTGAAGGTGAAAAGTCCCACATTTAATTTAAGGTGTACGAGTCATTTCATCTGTTGTAGTTGTATTTAGAAGCCGAAGAAATGAAGAGCATTGCTAACCCAAATGTGCAGGCAGTCAGAACACAAATTTGGTTGCTGGGCTGCAGATGGACTTTATCGGGTTTCAATTTCAAGACACATCTGGCTGTGACACAAGCTAAGTGGTCAGAGTGCATCACTAGTATATCACTGTAAAGGGTATACATAGGGATATATATATATATATATATATATATATATATATATATATATATATATATATAAATTGTTTGACCATGGCTGGATTTCACGGCTCAATATTCCGCATCCCATATATATATATATATATATATATATATATATATATATATATATGGGATGCGGAAATTGAGCGTGAAATCCAGCCATGGTCAAACAACTTTTCTGTTTGCCCAGTATGGCTTCATTCACTTGGAGAACAACCTTTATAATTATATATATATATATATATATTCAAACAAACAAACTGTTGTTCGCAAAATGTCGAAAAGTGCTCAATACCGTTTCAACACTATATTCAGCTTATAATTTCAAATCACTATTTTTATGTTTTATTAACATACCCTGTAATTATAATCTGTTTACACTTATAGTTTATCTTATTAATGTAAATTCCATTGCATGAGTTCTACTCTTTAATTAGCATATACATATAACCAACTGAACTTTTAGGTATTTCAGTAATTTTGCCCGTTGTAATTTTGAATCTAAGTTTGAATTTGAATTTTATAATCCTTTATTCACTGTATATATAAAGACACTCGTATCCATTTGTAAATTAGTTAACCGTTTATCTGTACTGAAGATGGCATAAGTTTTGCCGAAACATGTCTACAATTAAAAAATTTGTCGTATATTTGAAGTTTATCATAGCTTTGGTGCTTGTAAGAACATATGGAAATATATATATATATATATATATATATATATATATATATATATATATATGTGTGTGTGTGTGTGTGTGTGTGTGTGTGTGTGTGTGTGTGTGTGTGTATCTATAAAATTAACAGTAACACTTTTTAACATTACTGGTAAAATTGGTGAGAAAAATATAAAGCTTAGTATGGCCTTCAAGATAACAATCACGTGGCAATTCTACCATATGGTGGACTGTCCAGATGTAAAATCAAATAAATCACAGAAAAAAGATTGCCCAGCAATTGCAAATCGCGCCCTACTTCATCATAATATCTAGACCAATACTTAAAAAGAAAGATTGTAATATTCTGCTCGAAAATCCGTTAAATTTAGTATGATAGAATTGTCGTCGATCATGTATCGCATTTTCGCCATCTTGTAAATACAGCTACATGTTGATAGCCAAAACTTTTAAGCAAGCCAAAGTATTAAGAAGAAAGATATAAAACATTATAATTTTACTTACTTTTGATGCCACAGAAATCTTTAATCGAAGAAACAAGCGGTTCCAAACCAAATAAAACGGCGACACAACTGAACACACGTGTAAACAATCCAAGATACAAGAAATGCTTTGAAACTGTCATGCACCTTGTACGCATGCTCCGAAAATCTCTCCTCAGTCCCCGTTTCCTTCGTTTCTTCTCGTGTTTTTACGCTTACACCGCTGATCAGTGAGGAGACGGCAAAACACTGTTTGTTGGCAAGTGTCAAGTGATACAGTATCTTCGCAAATCGCAATACTTCTATAATAACTTGTTTAGTTTTTAACAAATTAGTTAAACATTGAGGTAATGCATTTCTTTACTGAATTGTTTATGTCACATTTGTTACATTCGTTGTCTATACTCGAGTTATATTAATCGAAGGGTCTTTGCTCGTAACGTTAGATATCTACCCATTTATGTTCTATCTTTCGGCAGTACTCAAACTTGCAATGCCTATATCTCGATTGGTATTTCGACACTGCCTATACGCTATACGCAGCACTGCGCACCACACTATATTTATATTTAGTTTATCCGTGGGTTCCGTTTATATGACGACTGTAACGTCACTTAAACGTCGGATAAACGTGGAAGCATAACGTTGTGTTCAGACATTGACTCAACGTTTCAAAAAGAATTCAAATATCCATCGTACATATTGCAACGTCGCGACGACGTTGTATTATAGTTAGGTCCAACCTTACCAAACCACAACCTTCCAGCAACGTTGTGGTTACGTTGTGTGCTAGCTGGGTTACTGGGTAGTTCTGCCGCCGAAGCCGTTGCTGGGCTTAAGTTAACCGCTGCAAATTATGCTGAAGCAATTGCAATCCTGGATAAAAGGTTTGGGGATAAGCAGCAAATTATTAACAGCCATATGGACGCCATGCTCAATTTACCCTCAGTGAAAAATATCTATGACATCAAAGGAATAAGGCAGTTTTACGACAAAGTTGAAGCAAATGTGAGAGGGTTGAAATCACTTGAAATTCCTTCCACCTCATATGGAAATCTTATGCTTTCTATATTGATGAACAAATTGCCCCAAGATCTTCGTCTGATTATTACGAGAAAAATGCAAGGTGATGAGTGGAATCTCGATACCTTACTTACCATCCTCCAGGGAGAGGTGCAAGCAAGAGAAAGAGCTTGTCCAAATAAACCACAAGGTCAAGTTCTAGATCCAAGAAACCCATATCAGGGAAAACCATCAACACAATCAACTCTTCTGTCTGGCCATACCCCAACTTGTACTTACTGCAGACAACCCCATCCTTCAGTCAATTGCACCATTGTCACAAGCATTAGTGCCAGGAGGGAACTCCTGAGAAAGAATGGAAGATGTTATGTATGTTTAAAGAAAAATCACATAAGCCGAGATTGCACTTCTACAACAAGATGTTTCAAATGTGGAAACAAAAGTGGGAAACGACACCACCCCAGTATCTGCCAGCCTCAAGATTTGAAACCCACACAACACTCAAGCCCACCTGCAGACCCACCACTAATGCCAGGGAAACAAGGAACACCACCAGAGCAACCACCTGACTTGACAACGGTAAGAACAACTACCAATTATGTTGACACAGCTACATCCATTTTGTTACAAACAGCAAGAGCAAGGGCTTGGAGAACTGATGAACCTGCCAACACCATGAATGTTAGGTTGATTCTTGACAGTGGAAGTCAGAGGTCATATGTAACATCGAGAGTCAAGAACAACCTGAATTTGCCTTGTATTGGGTCAGAGTCCCTCATGATAAAAACATTTGGTTCGACTAAGGAAACTCTGCAGACCTGTGACATTGTGCAACTCTCTATTGGAAATGGAAATGGACAGGGTGAATGTGTGAATCTGAATGCCTATTCTGTCCCAACAATCTGCTCACCAATCTGCAATCAGGCGACACGACACATACAAGAGCACTACCCACACCTTCAAGGACTTACTCTTGCCAACGCTTGTGGTGAAGACCAGGAGTTCGATGTCGACTTGTTGATTGGATGTGATCAATATTGGAGTATTGTCACAGGAGATGTAGTCAAAGCAAAGAGTGGTCCAACAGCAATAGGTACAAAGCTTGGGTTTGTGTTATCTGGTCCTGTGAAAGGGGCAAGTGAAGTCAACACAAATCTAGCTTGTACCCATGTCCTGAAGTGTTCAACCTCACCCATTGACAATGAAGTCCTACGCTCTGATCAAGATCTAAAGAAGTTCTGGGAATTGGAAAGCTTAGGAATTAGTCCAAATGAGGGATCGGTCTATGACAAGTTTACAGACACCATCTCGTTTAAGGATGGACGATACGAAGTAAACCTCCCATGGAAACAACCACGACCATTGCTTCCCGACAACTATGGTCCAAGTCTACAAAGGTTCAAGACCCTCTACCAAAGGCTGAAGAAGGATCCTAAAGTGCTTAAGGAATACGATGAAGTTATAAGGGAGCAGATCCAGAATGGAATTGTCCAGCGAGTTGATCCAACTACCATTGGTGAAGTAGGAAGAGTGCATTATCTCCCACATCACGCAGTGATAAGAAGGGACAAGGCGACTACTAAGCTCCGAATAGTGTACGACGCCTCGGCAGAGAAAAACGGCCCTTCTTTGAACAGCTGCTTATATACTGGCCCAGCCCTATCACAGAACATTCTTGACATTTTATTAAGGTTCAGAAGTTACAAGATTGCACTTGTCGCCGATATCGAGAAGGCGTTCCTTATGATCTCTATTTCGCCGGAAGATAGAGATGCCTTACGGTTTTTCTGGGTGGACGATATTGCAAAGGACGTGCCAGAAATTATTGTCTTAAGGTTTGCGAGAGTCGTCTTTGGTGTTTCTTCCAGTCCGTTTCTCCTCAACGCCACTCTTGATCATCATATCCAGAAATACGAGCCAGTTGACCCAGTATTCGTTAAACATCTCAAGCAGTCGATGTACGTAGATCTCAGCGCGGGTGAAAGTAACGAGCAAGACGCATACCAGTTCTACCTCAAGTCAAAGTCGCGGTTAGCAGAAGGAGGGTTTAACTTGCGGAAGTTCGTTTCCAATTCAAGTGAACTGATGGAGAAAATTGAAGAAAATGAGAAGAAAATAGTCACCAATGAAGGCAAGCATTCAAACGAGTACTCGGCGGAGTTAACAACCCAGGTCGATCCAGAGAGTAATCCCATCGTCATGGAAGATGTTTCGTACACGAAAAGTACACTTGGAAATACGGAAGAAGGGATTACGGCCCAGGAACACAAGGTTCTCGGAGTTAAGTGGAACCACGAGGACGATTCACTGAATTTCAACTTCGAAAGTATAACAGAAGCCGCGAACACTAATGAGCCAACGAAGAGGAATATTGTCAGTGCCTCTTCGCGAATTTATGACCCCATGGGAATCTTATCACCTGTCACCATACAACTGAAGATGCTTTTCCAAGAGATATGCAAACACCAAGTAGATTGGGACACGCCACTTGTAGGTGAGTTACGAGAAAGATGGAAGAAGCTTGTCGACGAAATGAAGAAGATTGATTGTTTTGTCTTACCAAGATGCTATTTCGCCAACATAGAGGAACCAGTACTCTCTCTGCATTTGGAAGGATTTTGTGACGCATCAGCACATGCTTACGCGGCTGTGGTTTATCTGAAGATAACAACCCAAGGTGGAAGTCATGCCAGAATCGTTGCATCAAAGACAAGGGTATCGCCAATTGACGAACGACAGACCATACCCAGACTCGAACTTTTATCTGCTGTAATCCTTGCAAGGTTAATCACGAGTGTGCAACGGGCCTTGGAACCTACACTCGCACTTGACAACCCATCGTGCTGGACTGACTCTAAAGTCTCATTGTACTGGATAAAGAACGAGCACAAGGAATGGAAACAATTTGTCCAAAATCGCGTCAACGAGATCAGAACCCTCGTACCACCAGAGCTTTGGAGGCACTGTCCGGGTAAGTGCAATCCCGCGGATATACCATCGCGAGGAGTATTACCATCTCAGCTGAACGACTGCAACCTCTGGTTCAATGGGCCCGAATGGCTGGTACAGTTGAACGAACATGAAGGGTCAAAGGAGTCAACAGAAGATCATTCTATGCCGTGTGAATGCCTCAAGGAAATGAAGAAGGATAGCCGCAACAAGATCACGAACTCTGTAACCACAGCACTAGCTGGTACCACTACTGAGAAGAACATCCAAGCGATTATTGATGCATCGAAATTCAACGACTTCCAGAAACTTCTAAGAGTAACTGCGACCGTGGTAAAGGTTACCCAATTTTTGAAATACAGGATAGCCAAACAGCCAACCCAACCTTCCATGGAAATTTCAGTTGAAGATTTACGAGAAGCTGAAATACTCTGGTTGAAAGCAATGCAGGCAATCATACCTCACGATTCTAAGTTCACGTCCTGGTCAAACCAGTTTGGATTGTTTCAAGATGATCAAGGAGTGCTTAGATGTAGAGGAAGGATCGAAAGGGCGGTTATTCCGAAGGATATGAAGGATCCGATCCTGCTGAATACTAAACACCCCGTGACTGAAATGATCGTAACAAAGTGCCACGAACGAGTGAGTCATGGAGGAGTCAAGGAGACGCTAACAGAGATCAGAACAAGATATTGGTTAATCCGTGGACGGCAGCGCGTAAGAAAGATTCTTCTCGAATGCAAGCGTTGTAAAAGATTCCGAACAAAGGCATATCAAGCTCCACAAGCTCCGCCTCTTCCAGAATTCAGGATACAGAGAACCCATCCATTTTCCTTTGTAGGAGTGGACTTCGCAGGGCCCCTATACATCAAGTCATCCGAGAACGAAGAAGGGACGCTAAAAACGTGGATTTCACTATACACGTGTTGTTCAACGAGAGCGGTGCATTTAGACCTTGTTCCAAGTTTAACCAGCGAAGCGTTTATCCGTAACTTTAGGAGATTTATCGCAAGACGTGGGATTCCTACTAAGGTGATTTCCGATAACGCCAAAACGTTCCTGTCATCTTCTAAACAACTCTCTACGCTTTTCGAGAATCCAGAAGTGACCCGACACCTATCCAACAAGGGAATCGAATGGTCATTCAACCTGCCTAAGGCGCCGTGGTGGGGTGGATTCTTTGAACGCCTGATTGGATCTGCAAAGCGGTGTCTAAGGAAAATCCTGGGAAATGCAAGACTAACGTATGAAGAGCTCCTAACGGCTGTGTTGGACGTGGAAGTAGTTTTGAATTCGAGACCCTTAACATACGTCTCCACAGAGGATTTTGAGGAACCGCTAACCCCATCGCACTTGATATTTGGTCGACGACTTTTATCCCTGCCGAACTCAGTGAACCAAGGGATAGACCCAGAATGGAACTTGTCCAAGCAAGACACAACGAGACGGATGAACCACCTGAATAACCTCTTGGACCAATTTTGGAGGAGATGGAAGAATGAATATCTTCTCGAGTTAAGAAATTCGCACAGGCACGGAATGAAGAACACCAAGAATACCAGTTCGCAAAGAATAGCTGTGAGTGACGTGGTTCTTGTTCACGAAGATAATAAACGAAGATGTCACTGGAAGATGGGTAAGGTGGAGCAACTTATCAAGGGAAAGGACGGTAAAGTAAGAGGAGCGAAGGTGACAACTTCAAGTAAGGGTTTTAAGCCGACCACAATCCGACGACCAGTTCAAAGGTTATATCCACTCGAAGTCAGCTGTTCGGACAGCAAGGAGAAAACTGCAGAAGGGGAAGTGGTATTAGAAGATAATGAACCTGCAAGGGAGAATGAAGCCGAACCAAAGAGGAAACGAAGAGCTGCAGCCATTGAAGCCGAAGCAAGAAGAAGACAATGGATAATAGAAGGACTTTTGACTGATTAAGTTTAGTTGTATCACGGATAGTGCTTGATCGGTGTTGAGATAATCACTGGTATTTATCACCGATCAACGGGGGGAGTGTAAGGAATTTATGTTATTAGACTGCGTGGGACGCGCGTGGAAGGCCCCTTGAACACGTAACGAACCCCCCGATTGTCATGTTTTCAAAAACCATGTGTGGGACCTTGTGTTTTGTGTGTTAGTGTTGTGTTTTGTTATTTTATATTGTTGTGAATAAAGAGGAAATGAACCAGTCTTGATGACTAATAACCAACAAGTTCTGAGGGAACTGTGAATCAAAGAATTGGTATCGTAAGTGAAGACCCAAGGAGGATTGCTCCCAACATATCTGCTATTCCTCCCCCTTCAGTAAATCACTTGTAGAAGCCCATAATAACTAGTTCTTATACTATATTTACATACTGTCAAATTTACAAAGTGAAACCCATGACATAATTAACAATTAGGCAATGAGGCTGAGTTAGAGTAGACTTATCACTAGAGGATGTAGCATTGAAAGCTAATATTGCAAAGTGATAGTCAGGTGCCCATAAGCAGTAGCATACGAAATGTAATGAATAGTGTAATGTCTTAGCTCTCCATGAGTCTAAGTACAGTAGGTCGGTGCTTAGACCATTTAACCAGTCATCAGAAGGTTGCAAGTGCAATCCCTGTCTGGAGCTCAGAAAAATTTTAATTCACCATTATTGTCATAGTGATAAGTTACTTGGCTGTGCCTCGTTGACTATATGCTCATGCTCAACTTGGACTCATTGTCCAATTGTTAATTATATTTCTCACCCTTGTTGGCTGCGATACAATAGCATAACTTAGTTATCCCACAACTTAGTTATCCCACTGTTCCTCATGCATGGGCTATTTATTGTATTGTAGCTGTTTTTAAAGGGTTAGGATGACTGGGATGGTGTGGAGAATTGAGCTACTCCACTTCCATGAAATGTCCCACAGGGTCTGTTTCCTAGCCAAACTCCTTTGCTAAATACTGTACTGTTTAAATTTGGTAGCAAAGGTGTGAAAGGTGAGTGTCTGGCACCTTAAAACCAGATTGCTCTGGGTAGGTGGAGCTCATAAGCCTTGGCAGGCAGTCCACCTAGGAGAAGGCAAACTCTGATTTCAAACCCCTGAGCCCTATTGATGGGTCAGGCTGTTCATGTCAGACTCGCTGATTTATCAATAATTAATGTTACTGTACTTTAGTGTTTCCTAGGTATGCTGATGAGCTCACAAATGCCCTTTTTGAAAGAGAAACTTGATGGGCATTGCTCGCAATGTTATACATCAATAATATAAGGGCTAAACTATTTGCCAAGAATATGAAATATTTGGTTATAAATGGAAGAAGTTATTTTGCTGACCTCAGACTGACATTTTGTCATAATTATAATCTGAAGCATTTACCTTTCTTATTTCAAACTTGATCTAAGTTAAGTTTATAACTAGTTTTATTGAAATGGTTACATGTCATTTTGAGACCAGTGAAATAACCTCTTCAGTTATAAATGTACATTATTTACAATCTTGCAGGCCTATATCCTGTGTAGAAACCATTGGGAGAAGGGTAACAAGTGCGTCTGGCAACTACACAGCAGCTAGGTACAACCCTCCTGTTTCCCTTTCCTTAACGTCCATGTTGCCATAAGACATCTATACACTGCATGGTGAAAATTTTCGTTTTGCACATTGTTTAAAACGAGAACATCTACTCTATATCGCATGGCAATGTCTAAAACATTGCCATCAAGGAAACGTTGTTGGAAAATGGGGGTTCTTGAGATGCAGGGTCGTTTTGTGTGGGTGCAGCATTTGTTTTCTTCTTGAGTTGCCATAGCAATGCAGTGTCCACAGTTGCACCACTCAAGATTATTATTATCAGGTTGGAGGTTTGGTTGTTGGACTCCATCCCAACCTGCCATTTCCCCATTCACCAAATCAGCAAACGCTGCTGGCTGTCTTCTAAGAAGCTCTAATGCAAGCCTTCAAGCCTTCTTAAAATATCAACATTTAGGGCTTCCACGACATTCTGAAATGAAATAAGATTCATAGATTAAAAACTAAAGGATATGAAATATAATAATTTATGGTAATTGTTGTAATAAGTTTTAGAGCCTTTTCAGGACTAAATTTATAATGAACAATAAAATGTTTACATATAGCTAATCCTGTCTAAATAATGGTTTTCACACCAGCAGTTGTAATAAAGATGTAAAATGTTTTAAACAACACTTCAAATTCTTATTTGTCAGAGTATGTACAGTATTGGCGGGGCTAATTCGTCAATAGATGCTAAAGAGTGTATTCCCCCCAGCAAATTTCAGGTCTTTCTTAGCCCCTTTGCTAGAGATATTTGGGGGCTTTGCCCCCTTATTAGAAATATTGAGGGGCTTAGTCCCCTTGCTAGAAATATTGGGGGGCTATAGCCCTCCCCTGTTGAACTGCCCAAATGTTGATAGTTCCACTGCCCTAATGTTGATAGGGATCATAGTAGATAACTCGAACAAGTCACTAAACTATCCTGAATACAAGCACAGTGTAGTTCTTATGGTGAACCATGAAGCCCCATCCTCTCGCCAGATTGTTTTAAATATTCCTTCAAACTATTGAGAAACATGTAAGAAAGGGTTTTCTTACAATCAATTGTTCATGATTGGCTTGGTTTTCAGCTGCATTCAGTTCTTCAACCAGTTACCCTCTTCTAAAACAGCACAGGGAGAGGGTAAACAAGATGCCAAATATTCTTATAGTGCAAAGGCAATAAAAATAACTAAATTGTCACGTCAATATTTATAGCCCCTTTGGTAAGGGTAGCATCTAAACATGAATAAATTGAATTTGATACTTTCAAACACGAATTAATTAGGTAACTTTAGAAACCCAGACTCAAATCTTTGAAAATCAATGGCGATTTTTGCGCAAGTATTTGCCAACTGTTGCTGGATGACCATTCACCTTCTGATTGGTTTTAAACGTTGAACAGCATCAACCGATCTACCAATAAATAACGCAACTAGTCTTTGCGCGAACAAAACCCAAAACAGACAAGAAGGACTGTGATATAATTGTGGCGCGGATGCCGTACTAAATATACGAAATTATTAGCGTCGCGCACGAAAACGATCCCAGTCCATAATTTAGAAATAACTTATATATACTTGGATTCAAAACATAGTCTTAATAAACTTACCGCCTTTTCACTGTCGCTTTCTTGAACTCTCCTGTTGTTCATGCAGACCCCAAAGTCTTCGCCGTGGCACGCGCTCGAACAAAAATTGTTTAAACTTCTGAACGGACAGAAAGTTCTTCCCTTTTCTCGAAGACAGTGGCCGCGACATGTGCATGTAGTTATATTATCTAACGTTAGGTAATGCTGCGACCTCCTCTATTTGACTTTCTTCCAACTCTTGAAGTGTGAAGCTCTCTTCCAGTGCGTTGGCCATGACTGATCACGCGAGGTGTTTCGAAGGAGGAATACTTCATGTTATGCAATTTAAGTGGATCAAAACATTAGATGTAAACAAACCCCGCACATGCGCAGAACGGACTGTAACCCCCTTTAAGAAATGGTATAGAACGCTACCTGAATTCTGCTCCTTACAATATAGGCTTAACCATTGCCAACAACCCAAAATTGAAAAAGTCAAACATCATCCTTAATGCTAAAATCAAGTCCTTGAAGATGGAAGGCAAAGAGAAAGTGAAGCACAAGTCCACCATTGAAGAAGACGACTTGTCGCTGCTGCAGTCAAGTAGTGTTTTTCTCCTTTCAGATCCTCTCAGCATGCTAAGAAATGTTTGGTTTAAGGTATCTGCACTGGCTAATTTGTGACATTTTCAAAAATATCTCAAAAATGTACCACTTTAGCTATGTTACTTAGAATTTATGAAATGACATGGTATTCTCTGAACAGAGAAATTTAAAAAGCGTAAAAGTTTATGAACCCCTCTCATCCCCACAGAGTTAACTACCAACCCAGGTAAAATCACGAACTTTCTGTTTTTCTCTTATAATATTTAAAAATTGGACTGAAACTAATTGGATTCTTTCCCAGCAGTACACTTTGTACCGCTGTAGTTTCGGGCCCAGTTGCAAATGAAATATTATCTGTTAAAATGAACAATGTTTCCTTTCAACCAATCAACTCATTTCAAGAAATTTTTCCTTCCACACAAAGTAACTGTAAAGAGGACCCGGAACTACGTTTGTACATTTATGTATAACGAATCACCATACCAAATATTTTGGTCCTCAGTGCAGTAGTTCCTGAGAAAAACTATTTTCCTGATTGTCCTCAATGCACCAAACTCCAAATGACTGAAGAAATAACATTTATTTAGAGTATTAAATGGCTTCGGAAACAGCTCTCTTCATATGTCTCTACCTTTCGGCCATATTGGTTGTCTTCCCGCTGGTCCAAATCACTGCAGCATGAAAAACAATGTAAATAATCCTCTCTATCCCTTCCCTACCCCATCGATTCATATTTTTGTTTATCCGTTGCTATACAATTAAACTTCTGGTAATTACTTCCGGTTGGTCAAAAACATACGCATGCGCACAATTTTATAGAATTATAGTATTTTCAAAATGGCACGTACAAAGAAGAGACGTAAACTTTCTAGTGGTCAAAAAAAACAACTTGCGGTGGAGAGAGGACAAAAAAGTGCGAATAAGATGGGAAAGGGAGCTGGAAGCAGATTATCGTTTACATTGCCGGCCAAATGGCAACAAGAAACGTACCAACGTGGCAAGAAAACGAGAGTGCAGTTCTCGAGTCCTGGCAAGACTCGATACAAAACACAAAAACTTGTAAAGGAAACCCTTCAGTTGAGACAAATGAAAGAGTGCCTTCAGGAAGAGTCATCAAGCTGCTTGAGTTCTGAAGACATGAGCACAGACGAATCTGACTCGATGCTAAGTAATGACGAGCCAAGTGTAGAAGAAGTTATGGAGCGAAGGCTATTCATTTGTGAATCTACTCAACTGATGGATTTGGTTCAACAAATCAACAGCACTTCCAGATGTAGTACAATTGACTGCAACGGTAAGTTTATATAGACTATATATATATAGTTTTATTTCATTAATGGAAGTCAGGGTGCTCCAATCACTATAGTATATTAACATATTTTCAATTTTTATCACTGAGCATTGGCAAACATTACAATAGCTTATAAGTAATATTGGGCGTTTCACTCGATTACATAGCGTGTTCTAGGGATTTTTGGTGAAGGAAGATTCGAGTGTAGAATGTATATATTCTACACTCGAATCTTCCTATTACAGTAGCTTACATTGTTTCCTTGAGGGTATTATAGCGTTGTTCTAATTTAATCTCCTACCAGGTATTCTTCGATTAGCCAAAGTAGAAGCAAATGGTCATGGTGGAAGCCTAAATGCCACTTTTGTCTGTACTAGTTGTAGTATCCGTACTGTAAAATTTCAGGGATCAGCATTGGTTGAAGGTTCAAGAAGAACAGTTGTTGGCCTCGCCCTTTCAGTAGCCTTCTTTATCTCAGGACATGGATTTTCTAAGTTTAAGAAGACTCTAAGACAGTTCCTGGGAATTAGCTGTTTGTCAAAGAATCGCTACTATGAAGTCATAAAACTTGTTTATCCTTATATTACAGAGATCCTGGACAGTATGTGTACAGAGGAAAAAGATAGGATGAAAGCTATCGAACCTGGGATCCTTGGCTGTTGGCAAAAGGCTGTTGTAACGTCAGATGGTGTGGCAAACCAGGGGTCACTTCAGTAAGAATGGTTCTTTTATCATAAAGAACTACCTTACTGGAGGTCTCCTCTGGTATGGTCACAAGTGTATGCGCGGCAACGATGATGTAATCGAAGAATTGTATGAAGGGACATCAAAGTCCATGGAGGGTGTCCTTGCAGAAGAGTGCTATGAGTATGCGAAAAATGAAGGCTGCATTATTGACACTGTGTGGCAAGATGGTGATTCAAGCTCTGCAAAATCTGTTATGCTGAATCATCCCACTGCCAAAGTATATAAGTGTGGAGGCCATGTGGGAAGAGCCTTTACAAACAGATTGAAAGAAGTAGCAAAAATCAAAGAATTTTCAAATGATCTAAAAAGAATACATAGGGGGAAATTCCCTCTGGTTGATTCTGCAAAGTGCAAATGCACCCGTCATAAGGCTGGCTGTGGCTGTTTATCAGATGCCTTCATTAAAGGAGCTCGTCTTAACCATTTCTGTGTTTTACAGCAATGCAAGGATGCTGCTGAATATGCTCAGCGCATGCTTGATCTAGCCCAGTACCATTGTAGAGACATTCATAACTGGGAAGGTGGGTCATGCAAATTTCATAACAATATAATCTGTTGTTGTAAAACTTGTGACGAAGATGAAGATCTCAAGTGTGAAGGGAGTTCTTACAAGACTAAGTTCCCCTTGACATGTGAGTTTCATTGGCTGGCCTACAGGATAGAATGCGAGAAACGAGCAGAAGATGCATATTCAGTAATTCACCCAGAGTTGGGAAGGGGGCACTCCAACCAGTGTGAAGCCCACTTTACTGTTTTGCCACACTTTAGGTCCAAGGATCAAAGTCTAAACAGGTAACCCTATTTTAAAATTGTATTACAATGCTACCAAGTTCTCAAAAGAACTGATACATGAAAAGTAAGCAATGTATGAGAAATTTATAAATCAAATCAAAACATGCTTCTAGAGCAACTAAATCAAAATGGCAGAAACAAGATCCATCAGGTAACAAAGCGAAGTTCTTGTATATGTATGTGTATATGTGTATGTGTATGTGTATGTGTATGTGTATGTGTATGTGTATGTGTATGTGTATGTGTATGTGTATGTGTATGTGTATGTGTATGTGTATGTGTATGTGTATGTGTATGTGTATGTGTATGTGTATGTGTATGTGTATGTGTATGTGTATGTGTATGTGTATGTGTATGTGTATGTGTATGTGTATGTGTATGTGTATGTGTATGTGTATGTGTATGTGTATGTGTATGTGTATGTGTATGTATGTATGTATGTATGTATGTATGTATGTATGTATGTATGTATGTAAATATGTATGTATGTATGTATGTATGTATGTATGTATGTATGTATGTATGTATGTATGTATGTATGTATGTATGTATGTATGTATGTAGGTATGTAGGTATGTATGTATGTAGGTAGGTAGGTAGGTAGGTACGTACGTACGTACGTATGTATGTATGTATGTATGTATATATAATATATAATATATAATATATAATATATAATATATAATATATAATATATAATATATAATATATAATATATAATATATAATATATAATATATAATATATAATATATAATATATAATATATAATATATAATATATAATATATAATATGTATATAGTAATAGAAGAGTGTAATAGAACGTCTGAATCAGGTAATGTTTTTGTCTTATCTCATCACTGGGGAGGGACCTGAGATGTTTAGCGTTACATTTTACCATGTTCCAAGAGTTTCAGCAAAGGACCATTTTGAGTCTTGGTCTTGGTCAAACTTTAGTTTTCGCCACAGGGAACTCTGTGTATGTCTGGGCAGTACACAGGACATTTTACTGGTCGAGATTATGATTTAGATGACTGCAGAATTCATGGGGGTATTCGTGCTAGTCAACGTTTAAGTTTTGTGTAAAAATTATAATTGTGCTTTTTTTGTAATTCTTTATGGACCTTGTATGTGCCCTATGCATCAACAGACAACAGCCCCTGGCCCCCTTCCACAAGGTATAAGCTGGAGAAGGGATATCTTTCCTCCTGTATTCTGAAAGACTGTATTATCACTATTTATTATTTAAAATAGATTCAAAAACTCATTAATAATTTATGAGGAAAACACAAAAGAAAATCATGACCGTATCGTATCTTTATATGTGATAAAGATTTCTCTTGATTTACATAAACTTTAGCTTTGATTTTCTCGGCTTAGACAACGTTATTTTTCAAACTAACTCCGCCAATCAACTTACCAAGCGGTTCGTTTTTGAAGCCGTATAATAAACTCGCAGTTCGTGTTTTATCAGATATAAAAACACTCGGCTTCGCCTCGTGTCTTTATATCTGATAAAACACTCCTGCTCGTTTATTATACAGTACGTAGTTTATATTTTCGCCAATAATAAAATAGATAATTTCACATCAGTGATTATTGATATGATCTCATGCACATGTGTCGATTATCATCAGACGCATTACTATTCTATCTTTGTGGAGCAATAGGACAGAACAATACATGTCTGGAAATATGAAATGTCTGGAAAGTGAAATGATTTCTCGTGTTGAACACACTCGAAACACCTTCATATTCCCGCACATCTGGCATGTTTTATTCTCTATTTCCACCGTTTTTTGATGAGAACAAATATCCGAAGTGTAATTTAAGGCCACGTCCACACGATGCGTTTTCATAGCGTTTTATATTGTTCTTGGTCCTCAGGGGAGCAGAAAACAATGGTCTCATTACCTGAAACAATATGAAAACTATATGCACCGTGACGGAAACGTTTCCAAGCGCTTTTGTATTCTTTACTGTTCTCAAGGGAATCGAGAACAATCAGTTCATTACTTGAAACAATACGAAAACGCTCGGAAACGTTACCGTGTGCACATAGTCTATGATAAGTCTTTCAATAGGGTTGTGCAATTTGGTTGTGCTACATACTGGAGACTGAATTGCATGCGGAGGAGCCTGGGAACCAGGGTTGATTGCACGTGTTGATCTTGCCAGTGCTACTAAAAATGGCAAACATAAACACAGTAAACTGGTCAGAGTTAATACAACGCATCGGTCACAAAGATGCAAACGAAGAGCTGAAAGAGCGTGTAGATGACATTCTCCGTTCTTTGCAAGATTTAGCTTCGGTTATCACGAGTGATCGTGCTTTAGTTGAACGTATTTCGACACTTCGCGACACCTGGTTCCCTGCAAGAGATCAATATCAAAGATCGATACTACATATAGCATCGACAAATGGAAATGCTAGACTAGTTCGAGCTTTAGTGTATTCAGGAGCCCTTATCAACGCAAGGGATGGAATTGGCCAGACTCCACTCACACTGGCTATTCATAAGGGCCACACGATGGTCGCTAAGTTCCTTATGGAAAATGGCGCCACTGTAAGGGCAGAAATGTTCTCGACTACGATCCCTCCTCTCGAAATAGCCAGAGCGAATCAATGCGATTTATTAATAGAAATACTGGAACAAAGAATAGAAGAAGAAGATCGTATTCTAAATTATTTAAAGAAGTTTTATCCAACAACAGAAGTATTAACGGGAATGGAGACAACGCCAACGGATGCTGTGAATTTCGCACGTTTTCTTAACATCAATGTGGGAGACCAAAAGAACACTGTGACTATACAAGGCTGCTCCAACAAATGTCCTGACATCTACGGTTGTCATACACCGGGGGGCGGAGACTTTCATAATCGGGGTTATGTCAATGACGCCATTGCTCATATTGCAGGACCTGGTGGATTCTGGTTTGCAACAGAAAGTATCATGAAAAGACCTACTGTCAATCCAGCATCCTTTAAATCAAAGTTCAAAAACAATAACTACAACAACAATGAAGAAGCTTTGTTGGACTATGATGATGGTCTTTCCATTGCGATGGTAAAAATGTTTGAATCATCAGTTTACTTTCCTACAGAAGAGCAACTGGAAAAGTGTCTTAGCGAGACAAAGTCACATAATCATATTCTTCTCGAAAAGTTTGAAGAATGGCTTGCTGACCAAGAAAAATCTGATGAAGTCGCTCGTTATCACTTGCAGTTTACTAACGAGTTAATGCCAATTACAAGATGGTATAAAGAATCCATTCGCAATGGCAATGGGATGGCAATAGAAGGGGTGTGGATGCTGTGCCCAGGTATCTACACGCAAATGGGCAAAACAAATTATCGTGATGAATCATTCACTCAAATAGTTAACACCATAGCCAAATGGCCATTGGCATATCGTATGATGTATCAACAGAACAGAACTGTAAACCTGGACAATCAGCAAGGAAAGCAGTTAGCAGGTGATGAGTGGATAGAAGATTTTTTGGTGCGCCCAGTTAAGCAATTTACAGCAGCACAAAGCTCATTTAAAATGGTTGAATTAATGTCATGTAGTGTGAATTTGCTGGAAATGAACAGAAACATGTATAAGAATAGAGAAGCATTCAATGTACATAATACAAGAAAGCACAAAAAGCCCAGTTCATTCTACGATCAGTTGAAGGTGGCACAATTCGTTTTGAAGGAACAATGGTTGATGAATAAAGACAGAAAGGATGTTTTAAAATATTCTTGGGGTGAGAAGAAAGGAAAATCCAGTGACAAAGTCCCTGCAAAATGTATCAATGCCATAGAAAAAGGGAACACAAAAGCTAGTGGTGAATTTAATTCATTCTTACAAAGAAAATTCCCAAATGACATGATGTAACATAGTAAAATGACATATTATGTACAAAAAATTACCTTTTTTCATATTTTGCAACACTAGTGTTAAATGCCAGTAAATCATGCACTTTTGGTCCAAGAATTAGTGAAATGGAGAAACTGTTTCGCTTTTTGATTGGAAACTCTGCCAAAATACCAGCAAAGATTAATAAATGTAAAAATTTACTCAATAACCCAATAGAACTAAATTGTTTCTGTAAAATACCAAAATTTTTTAAAGAATCAAGTCCAAGTTCAAGTATGTATTTCTGACGGCTGCCTGATAAAAATAGTTTCAATGTTTTACATGTAATGTTTTTTCCAGTTAATTCCACCATGGACTGGACAACCTTAAATGCATCTGTTGTTCCATCATTAATAAAATAGCTCCCACGATAACGACAGTTGTCACAACTTGATTCACATAAAAAGCTGTCTGTTTGTTCACCAAAGTAGCCCATTAAGGATTGGTGCCTGCATTGAACAGGGTTCTCCAGGTAGTTGATGAGGTCATTCAAGGATGATAGCTGTGAATTAAGATCACCTTGCTTCTCAAATAATTTACATAACATGTTCTTATCTACATAATTATAAAATAAGAGGCATGTTGATTGTAGCCCATCTCGACCAGCTCGACCACATTGTTGAAAATAGTCACCAATGCTCGTTGGTAGCCGTGAATGAATAACATATCTGACGTTCGGTTTATCAATACCCATTCCAAAAGATGAATTTGCCACAATAACATCTACTTCCCTATCCATCCATTTTTTATAGCTGGCATGTTTCACCTCCTCTGCCAGCTGTCCATGATACTTGACACAGTTTATGTTTCGTTTTAGTAATTCTGCATGAATCTTCGATACATCATTTGGAAATACACAGTATATTATTCCACATTCCCCTTTTTGTGATAAAATAAAGTTTGTTATTTCTGTATAAAGCTTGTTGGTGCTCTCCTTTACCTCCAGATAGAGATTAGGTCGGAATACTGATGATCTATACACTTTAAAGTCACCAAAAATATCATGTAACTTTGATTCCAGTTTAACAGTCACAGTGGCACTAAGCAGCAGCTTAGGACATGAATTGATCTTTGCAAGCTCTTTACAAACTATGTGATATAATGGACGAAAAGTACTCCCCCAACTCACAACAGTATGTGCTTCATCCACTACGATCCTTTCCAATTGTCCTTCGTCTGACAGAATTAATACCTTTCTGAATAATGGACTCTCTTCACTTAACATTTCTGGAGTTGCGAGTACTATCTTATAGTCCTCTATGTGATGAAGCTGTTGGTCTTGAACTTCTTTCGGTACATCAGCAGTGAATTTACAAACAGAAATATTCAGATCGTCACATCGAATAAAGAGATCATCTATTAGAGACTTTGTAGGTGACAGAACCAAACTTGGTTTCGAAGCCAGAACGGCTGGTAAGAAATACATCATTGATTTACCCCCACCAGTACCCACAACCGTCATGACGTTTTCTCCCTTTAAAGTAGACTCGATCGTTTCCCTTTGAAGAGGACGAAATGACTGGTAACCAAAGTAATGTAACAGCATGTTGTCTAGCACTTCGTTGTTGTCATCGAAGTCTAAAGGCGAGGAGAAAGTGTTGTTGGTAGCTGTCTGTTCGTTAGTAGGCTCAATCGACCCCTCTTCCTCATACACTTATTGAGGACTTTTATAAACACACCTCAGTTCCGCAACCGGTAAGTTGTCCAAATGAAAAACATCGTAGAAGAAACGGTCTCCATTGGAAACATCAATGATCTCTGCGGTGGTTTCTCTCATCAGCTGGCGACGTTCGTCCAGAAAAAAGACGAACTTCATTGCTGCTTCAAAACTTGAACTAGCACTAACAGTTATTGAGTTTCCGCATCCTTTTGCTGTATATTTCTGCTGACTATTAAAGTCCAGTGGAGGAATCGAAGCTACTTTTTCCAGGGATTGCAGTAGAAAATCTGAACAAGTCGCATCTGAGCTTGACGCCATTTTGCTTTTACAAAAATAGCGGCATTCCCTCCCCTAGACGATAATTTTTTATTATGCAAATGTCCTTTCCCCTCCCTCCCACAAATGTTTGTCATGCGCGGCGAGATATGCGCAGATACAGTCGAATATGTCGGGTTTTGGCAGGCAACTCCCTGCTCTTTTGCTCCTCCTCTTTCGCTCCCCCACTCCCATCATTTATCCCTTGTGTCACACAAATCCCACATGTCCCCTGATCAAAAGCGAGGGCTTTCGGCTCGCCATTGTAAATGCCCATAAAGATTGGCCGCCCAAAAGAGTTGCCTGCGGAGGAGGCTAAGTTTACGAGTGGTTTTACCATAAGAAAAATATTTAAGAGGAGATATAAAGACGGAAGTTGACAACCGGCAAGCGAAAACATATTAAACGGATCGATAACTTACGTTTAAAATACTTTAAGGACCCACGAAATTGAAAACAAAATTACTGTATTAGTGACAGGATATATTAAACAGGGAAACTCGAACAGCGTTGCTACTAAATGTTTACCGTAAGCTTAACCTTTTCAGTCTTTTTCTTCGTTGGTTTTTCGCTATTGCTTTTTCTCCGGAGTTTCGGTGTGACGGGTTTTCTTATACTAAGGATGTTGTTCTGCTTTATACGTAAACGTTGATCTGTTTCTGTCCTTTTGAACAGGATATACGTACTCAAAAAAAGCCTTTTCTCATGAAGTCTTTGTCAAGAACAAATTATGTTGTTTAAGTTTTTTCTCAGGAATAGATTTTACTGTTCCCAGTGTCCCACAATCCTAACCGCGCAAGTGAACGTACCATGCATAGAAATAAATAAATATTCAGATCACAGAAATTTGTTCAGATATCACGCTTGTCAACACGTGTAAAATGACTCCACGCGTGAGTTAAGTTCAAAGTTCTATGATGTTGAGAGGATCATCGAGTGCAGGAAAAGATCGCAAGTAAGTTTTTGTATCTGCGCAGCAGATATATTGCTATCGTGTTGTGTGTGTGTGTATGTATGTATATATGTATGTATGTATGTATGTATATTTGTATGTGGGTTAGCTTTTTTTGGGTAGCTGTAAACAATGCGCGACAAGTGAATCGGGCATGATCGGGGACAATCGAAGCTCAGAATTTTTTGGCGTCAACCTACGAGCTGTCAGTTTGAACGATGGAAATAAGTATTTTTTATGCGACACGTCTTTATAAAATATATCTTCGTCGCCATATTCGAAGACATTTCGAAGACCAGATCAGGATTTTGCTGATAAAACTGGTAAGTATTTTTAACGTGACTTATAGTAAACTTGTGAGTGTGATCTACCACGGCTTTTGTGCGTTTACAGAGACATTGAAAAGTTTGCAAAAGGTTTTCAACTCGCAGGCTATATTTTTAATATTCAGGCACTCGCCAAGCTAACACGTGTTATACATGAAGGACCGCTTTCAAGGCAGAAAGAATCCTCTTCGGAGGAAAGGTTGCAGGGGTACTGTAAGCGAAACAGCGATTTGTCAGACACAAATCATCAAGGGACTTGACAGACTCAGTCCAAGAATTAAACTAGATATTTCTGTAAAAGAAACAACGATTTGTCAGACACAAATCATCAAGGGACTCGACAGACTCAGTCCAAGAATCAATTTAGATGATTCTGTAAGAGAAACAGCGATTTGTCAGACACAAATAATCAAGGGACTCGACAGACTCAGTCCAGATATTTCTGTAAGAGAAACAACGATTTGTCAGACACAAATCATGAAGGGACTCGACAGACTCAGTCCAATAACCAAACTAGATTTCAATAATATTAGGAAACTTATCAGGTCTCTTGGGAGGAAACAACAAGTGAAAACTGTGGTAGATCATCTGCAAAATAACAGTACTGGTAACATTGTAAATACAATTTATGTTTGCAATGGTGACGATTTAAACTATTGTTTAAAAAGTTACAGAAGTTCTATAAGAACCTCTAATGTTAGACCATCTAATATCAGACACTGTAGTAGAGCCACTCGAGACCGTGAACCCTCTAGAATACCTGTGAAAAAAATTATGTCAGCCATGAGAAAAAGAAAAAATAGACAAAAAATAAAGCATATTCTTAAAACATCTGCTCCTCAGTCATCGATTTTAAATGAGCTGGCTAACAATTACAAAGAATATTATTTGAAATATGTACATGGTCATAACTTTTTCACCCAGTCTGTTGAACATTTTTCACACTCTTTAAAAGCTCATAACAGAACACACACAGCAAAGCATTCAACTACTGCCTTGTCATTTGCTTTATGCAATGAGTCTATAAATGTCAATTGTAATTTTGCCAATGAGGAATATTGTGTGGCTGAAAAAAAGCTTTTAATGTCTGGTGATATTGAACTAAATCCAGGCCCTGTTCAAAATGAAAACATTCAAGGTAACATAACACTACCTTCACATGTGGTGTTGGAACAAAAATTACGAATTTTTAAGTTGAGACCACATGATGTTGGTGGTGCAGGTGATTGTTTTTTTAGAGCTGTTTCACATCAGCTATATGGAGATCCAAGTCATCACTTAGATATCAGAGCTGCTGGTATTACATATATGAGGGAGAATCCTCAGAGATTTATTGAAAGTAATACAGAAAGTTCTTGGTTACAATATCTTAATAACATGTGTATGCAAGGAACATGGTGTGATGGTTTGATTGTACAAGCTGTTGCTGACCAACTTCATTTAAGAATTGTTATCACAGAGTCACATGAACACTTTTGTGAGTTCAATTTTATACGAGCTGTATCTTCAACACAGCGACCAACTGATGTTTTTTTGGGACATTTAGATGAATACCATTATGTATCAACAGTGCCATTCTCTGCAAGTCCAAATTTATCTGAAAATGAACAAACTGATTTGGAAAAATTAGAAGGAAATTTTTTAACAAATCAACTGCCTAATGAGAATATTGATAATTTAAAAAAGAACCAAAATATTCATATGAAGGAATATACAAAGAAAACAATCTCTAGTAGGGAGAAAAAGAAGGCTTACATGAAGGAATATATGAAACGAAAACGGTCAACTGAGGACCTTCAGTCTAAGCAGAAAAGAAATGAGTGTAAGAAGGAATATATGCAAACAAAACGATCAACTGAGGACCCTCAGTCTAAGCAGAAAGGAAATGAGTGTATGAAGGACTATATGCAAACAAAACGATCAACTGAGGACCCTCAGTCTAAGCAGAAAAGAAATGAGTGTATGAAGGAATATATAAAAACAAAACGATCAACTGAGGACCCTCAGTCTAAGCAGAAAAGAAATGAGTGTATGAAGGAATATATAAAAACAAAACGATCAACTGAGGATCCTCAGTATAAGCAGAAAAGAAATGAGTGTAAGAAGCAATATATGAAAAGAAAACGATCAACTGAGGATCCTCAGTCTAAGCAGAAAAGAAATGAGTGTAAGAAGGAATATATGAAAAGAAAACGATCAACTGAGGACCCTCAATGTAAGCAGTTAATAAATTAGTGTAACAAGGAATATATGAAAAGAAAACGATCAGAACCTCTCAATCAATCGATACAAAGTTTAATTTTAAAATTCCATAATATTGTCTCCCAAGGACCACTGTACATATGCAGTTGTTGTGACCAATTGTGGTATAAACACAGTGTGTTGTCTGCTGCAACACTAAAGAAAACTAATCCTGCTATTGAAAAAAATCACAAAAAAAGTGTTGATAACATTGAATGGTTGTGTAGATCATGTCATAAATACTTAGTAAAGAATAAAGTACCACCTTGTGCTGTCATAAAGGGGATGCAATTCACAGTAAAACCAACATTTTTTGACCTGAATGAATTGGAATGTCGATTGCTTGCTCCTAGATTAGCATTTCAAAAACTTATGCAAGCTCCTAGAGGGAGACAACTCAAAATCAATGGCAATATTGTCAATGTACCAGCAGATATTACTAATACTATTAGCATGCTACCAAGGTTACCAGATGAAACTGGAACAATTAAAGTAAATTTAAAGAGAAAACTAAAATATAAAAGCTCAGCTTTATCATTAAATGTTCGGCCACACAAAGTAGTACAAGCTGCAAACTGGCTTGTCAATAACAGTAGTCTTTACAGAGAAGAAGGTGTAAGTTTTAATCAAAATTGGCTTGACAACTATTCCAATAGGTTATTACCACAATGTGAAGACGATATTCAAGAAAATGAACAACAACCAGAAAAAACATATAATGATCAAGTGCCAGTTACTGATGAAGACAACTGGAGTGAGGATGAGGTAGAAATACATGCTGGCGTCACAGACACCCTGTTAACAGCAACTGATTTCATGACAGACAATGAACGTCAAAAAATTCTGAATGTTGCACCAGGTGAGGGCAGTACACCTCTAAGTATTTTCAGAGATAAACATTCTGAAGAATTGGCATATCCAGGCATTTTCCTTGGTGAAAAACGACCTGACAATACTAGCAGAATTACAGATGTCATTATAGCGAAATTTGCAAATCTGAGTTAAGACGGTCAGACAGAAGAGCTGCTATGTGTGTAGAAAATATTTTCTTTAAAACAAAGAAATTACAAATGAAAATCTTACTCGGGCAGTCCCAAGTTGCCTTAAGGAAATGTCAAGGAAACAATGGATCAATTAAAGCTGGTCAGCTCAAACAAAAAGGGGCATTAGAAAAACTAATTCATCACGATGAAGGGTTTAAGTTTCTGAGAGCATTAAGAGGCTCACCTCCATATTTTGAAAAGGCTAAAAAAGATATATTTGCCATGATTAGACAATTAGGCTCAGCCTCATTATTTTGCAGTTTCTCTTCTGCAGAAACACAATGGGTTCATCTTCTTCGAATACTTAGTAAACTTGTCGGTAACAAAGAATACACCGACACTGAGTTGGAAAGTCTTAATTGGGAGGAAAAATGCAAATTAATTCAAAGTGATCCTCTTACATGTGCTAGGCATTTTGACTATCAAGTAAATCAATTCTTACGACACTTTCTCATGAGTAGTCTTGCACCTCTATGGAAGATTGCTGATTGGTTTTATAGAGTCGAGTATCAACAAAGAGGCTCACCTCATATTCATATGTTAATATGGTTGGAAGATGCTCCAATTTTTGGTCGTGATAATGATATTGATATTATAGAATTTATTGATAAAATAATTATCTGTAAAAGGCCAACTGATAACCCTGAATTAGATAAACTTGTGAACAGGCAAGTTCATCGCCATTCTCACACTTGCAGAAAAAAATCCAAAGCACAATGTCGTTTCAATTATCCACAGCCACCCATGCGGTCAAAAAAAATTCTTTATCCCTTAGATGTTGATGTGGAAAACAGTGAAATGCACAAAAATGTGTGGAAATCAATAAAAAAACATTTGAATGATTTGAAAGAGGGTGAAGACATCATATTTGATGAACTGTTGATAAAATTGGATATAACTGAGGAGAATTATTTACTTGCTATACGATCAGGACTAAATACACCAACCATATTTTTAAAGAGGCAGCCAGATGAATTAAGAATAAATAATTATAACCCTGCTTGCCTTAGTGCATGGCGAGCAAATATGGATATTCAATTTGTCCTTGATGTCTATGCTTGTGCGATGTACATTGTATCATACATTTCTAAAGCGCAAAAAGGCATGAGTGAACTTTTGCGGACCGCATGTGCTGAAGCTAGACGAGGGAACTCTACTATCAAACAACAAGTAAGAGATATTGGTAATAAATTTCTGAACAATGTTGAAATTAGTGCACAGGAGGCGGTTTATATTGTGCTCCAGCTTGCAATGAGAAAATCATGTCGTCAAGTAGTTTTTATTAACACCTCACCTCCAGAAAACAGGGTTTGTCTTTTAAAACCAATGAATGACATTAATGACATGGAAGACGATTCAGAACAAATTTATGCAACAGGTCTGCTAAAGCGATATACCAAACGACCTGCTAGCCTTGAGCATGTATCTCTTGCTGACTGGGCTGCTTGGTATGACTCATGTGGTAAGCCATATGTCAAAAAATCTCATGAACTTGATATTGATAATCTTCCACTTGAGACAAATTTTAATACTACTAATGATGATGAAGAGGAGGAAGAAGAAAAAGAGCCTTCAAAAAATAAGAAGAGATCAAAAGCTAGAATTATACGAAGTGTTTGTTTTAATAAGGAAGTAGATTCTGAAATACATTATCGTGAACTAATCATGCTGTTTACAGCATGGAGAAATGAAGAAACTGACTTGATTGGTAATTGTTCTTCCTATCAAGATTATTTCTCTCAAGTAAAGCATTTAATAGATGAGCAAATGAAACAGTATGCTATATGCAGTGAAGACTTGAATGAAATTGAAAATCAATTAAGTAACATGGATGATAATGATAGTTACGACTTAATTGCCCCAGGAACACAGAACATTGAGCGCCGAGATGAATCTGAGGGTGTTCAAGACCTGCATCCTGATTTTAATGAAAATTATGATCTTTCCAGTGATGTTGGAATTCCTTCTACTGCCTCAAATAGTGAACAGCTTATATTAAATGAATTAGAGGACCGTGACCACAGACAAATGGTACAGAAATTGAACAAAGAACAAAAAGAGTTCTTCTTTCACATTTTACACCTGATTAAAACAACAGATAAGCCATTTCACTGCTTCCTCAGTGGAGGAGCTGGTGTTGGAAAGTCACATCTAACCAAAGCACTGTATCAAGCAGCACTAAAATATTACAATTCAAGAGCTGGTGATGACTTTCATCAAGTGAAGGTGCTATTGCTTGCCCCAACTGGTAAAGCCGCTTTTAATATTAAAGGTAATACAATTCACAGCGCCCTTGCAATACCAGCTTGTCAATCATTAAAGAATTACAAACCTCTTGACTCAAGCAGACTGAACACCTTACGAAGTCAACTTGGTGGTGTAAAATTAATATTCCTTGATGAGATATCAATGGTGGGTAGTACAATGTTTAATGTACAGATTAACAACAGACTCAAAGATATTAAAGGAAGCAAAGAAAATTTTGGAGGTGTAAGCATAATTGCAATTGGAGATTTGTTTCAATTAGAACCAGTGATGGATAGATACATATTTAAAGAGCTTGACAATTCTGAATATGCTATTCTTGCTCCTAATCTATGGCAAGACTACTTTAAAATGTTTGAGCTTAAGGAAATTATGAGACAGAGAGAGAGCAAAGTCTTTGCTGAAATTTTGAACAGACTAAGAGAAGGGAATCACACAAATGATGATATCTTAAAAATTAAGGAAAGAATGATTGAAGAGAATAGTATACATGATCCTGTGGATGTACCACATTTGTTTATTCAAAACATTAAGGTAAATGAGTTCAATGAAAGAGTCCATCGTGCAGCAACTGGTGAGAAGTACTCTATTAAAGCAGTTGATAGTGTAATAGGAGCGAACTCTGCTCAGCTCAGAGGTAAAATTATCAGTCAAATACCAATTGATCCAAGGAAGACAAAACAAATAATCTCAAACCTGCAATTATCAGTAGGTGAAAGAACAGAAATAGCAGTAAATGTACGAACTGAAGATGGCATGACAAATGGTGCTGGTACTGTTATCAAAAAGAAACAATTAAACCAAAGAGATAAACCATCAGGGATAATATGGGTACAGTTTGACCATGCTGATGTTGGTGAGAAGACTAGACATGAGAATAGACAACTTTATGTTCAAGGTATTGAACGCACGTGGACTCCGATAAAACCTATTACTACTCAGTTTGCTGTGGGTAGAAACCAAACTGCACAAGTTGTCAGAAAACAGTTCCCATTGCGGCCTGCTGCTGCTAAAACAATTCATCGATCACAAGGTGACACTGAGCAAAAAATAGTTGTTAACTTCAACACTAGAAGAGCAATACCGCATATACATTATGTTGGTCTTAGCAGAGTAACAACGATCGATGGTTTATATATCACTGATTTGTGTGAACAAAAAATAGTTGTCAATTCTCATGTGAAGACTGAAATGGAGAGTCTAAGAACAGAACGTTATCTTAAACTGAGTGTATCTCCTGTTTATAGTTTTGATCCAGTATCATTTAAACTATGCTTCCTTATTGCAAGGTCATTGCACAGACATGTCGAGGATGTTCGCCATGATTTAAATTATACAAGTACCGATATCAATATTTTTGCAGAAACAAGGTTCATTAGTTCAGATAATGATAATATGTATGCAATTGATGGATATACCTTGTTTAGAAATGATGCTCAATCTTCTGTGACTTCAAGACCTTATGGAGGTACAGCAGTCTATAGTAGGGTTGATTTTATCCCTGGCTATCCACGTGCTAATAATATTAATGGTATTTAGATATCTATTATGAAAGCAATGATTCTTCCACATGTAACCATAATAGGTGTTTATCGCTCACCAAAAATCCCAACACAGCAACTGTACCATGCTTTAAATGAAGTACTCGCCTTTCCAAATTCTCGATTCAATATTGTTAATGGTGATTTTAATATTAACTGGTTGGATGAAAATATCAGAAGACCTCTATATAATCTACTTGTTAATGAAAATAATTACAGACAATTGATTACTAGTTATACTACCGACAACCAAACCATTATAGATCATATTTATACAAACTTACCAGAATCACAAATCAGCACTCACATTCTAGAGACTTATTTCACTGATCACAAGTCAGTATGCACTTTAATTATTGGCTTTTAGAGATTAAATTGTTATTGCTATGATCGTTACTTAGCACTTATATTTTATATATATTATTAACATATGCAGTATAAAGGTATAGGGCATTCATATGACAGCCTTTTATTAATATTTTAGTTTGCAAAGTCACAGCACAACAAAATTGGGTACGTGAATATCCCTTTGGTTTTAAAGATGTCGACCACCTCTTCTCCGCAGAGGGTGCGGTCACATCCTCCCCTTTTGGGGCACTAGGGAAGTTTAGGAGCCCACCCACAATGCTTGGCCTCTGGGTCTGTGCTGAATGTTAACTAGGGTTTAATTATGCTGGCCACAAGGGGTCCGTGTATTCATCACTGTTAATCTCAGAGGAGATCAGGCGGAGTACCATATATATATATATATATATATATATATATGCTATGTAATCAGGTGAAATGCCCAATATCATTTATAATATACCCTATTCTCTCCTGGCATTACCACCATATTATATATACAGAACTCGCGATCGAGCTCTCGGCAACGGCCTCCGTGTCTCAGTGGTCAGAGCATTGCACTAGAATCGCAAGGTCGTGGGTTCAATTCCTGCCGGAGGGCCTGTGTAGTTGCATTTTTCGCAACTGCTCCCGGTTTTGTCTTAAAATGTATATATTCTACACTCGAATTTTCCTTCACCCTAAATCCTTAGAACATGCTATGTAATCGAGTGAAATGCCCAATATCATTTATAATATATATATATATATATATATATATATATATATATATATAATTAATATGAATAATTATATGAGATATACTTTATTAAATGAGAATAACTTAAGATATAAAAATAATAACGTGAATAAGAATTGAACCAAAGTGAAAACCTTAACATGAACATAAACATAAACATAAACTACACCGCACCATGCCACAGCGGTCAAATGTCACTAATTAATAGTTATTTATTGTTCTTTCATATAGTGGAAGCAATCCAGTTTCCGCTCTGAAGAATCAGGATCACAGTCATCAGTCATGAGAGGTAATTTGGGTGACGAGTTTCCCATTTGGGGACAAATGGAAGTCCACGGACTCCAGAAGTAAAAGCCTCTCAATCAAAGCATCTGCGTCGTCCTTGTAAGCATATATATCTTCTCCAAGGAATGCACTTATGACCTTTGGAAAGGCAGTAACAGAATGGTTGCTCTCGTCCGTCTCCAGTTGAAAATTAACGTTCATGTCCACATAGCAGTTCTTGACAAGCATAGATTTGTTGCAGGCCATGCATTTCACGATCTTACTGCCAGGATTAACATTAATCTTCTTCTTGGACATTCTTTATTATTGCAAATTGGATGACATGTTCACTGCAACATTATCGAACTGTAAATTGCGTTTCTTTTTCGGCAAGTGTCTGGCCACAACGCGGTTCACAACATTGTCAAGCGCAGATGCACAGGACCTGTCATCAGTGCCAAAACGCATGGAGAGCAATTTAATCTCATGTCCCGAAATCCTCAATGTTGCAGTGAACATTTATCCAATTTGCAATAATAAAGAATGTAAGAAGAAGATTAATGTTAATCCTGGCAGTAAGATCGTGAAATGCATGGCCTGGATTGCTCTGTTGGAGTTTTGGATGGACCGTCCCATTTTATGGCACCTGAAACTGTGAATGTGCCAGAAGTATATTTTTCCAATTCACTGATTTTCGTGACTTGTTCTGTGCTTTGTTGAATGTACTTGAATTGTACAGAGTGAGAGGGCACATCCTGTATTGTTGTACCCTTATTCAAAAAAATAGTGCCAGACGTGGACTTCGGCAAGTTTGACAACTTGATGGGTTGTTGAGCATTCATTTTATCTATGAATAACTGCCTCCTGCTGCCATCGCCTTTCTGGTGCATCACTCGGATTGTTTTGGCATCGTCTTGCGCCGTTTGTAAAATGACATCATAATACAGATTAGAGCTTCTTTGACTCTGCTGAATCGTAGTGACTTGTTGCACAAATCCAACACAAGCTGATGGTAAAAAGAATGCATCATTAAAGTTAGGTTGTGATACAATGTATGCACTATCAAGAGGGATTTTTGCTGTGCTCAAAGGTTGTTTATTCAATTGGTGATGTCTAGTATGTAAGAAAGAGAAGTTTAAAAATAAATAATGATTTTGTAATTAGTCAGGGCTGTAGCAGAAGGGGGGGGCAGGGGAGCCCAGATCTCCCAATGATTTGCTCTGGCTGAAATGAAAATCGCTTAAAACCTCAAAATCGTTTTCACTTGATGGAAATTACTCTCAGAGGTCAGGCAATCCCACCTCAGAGATCCCACTGTAAAAAATTATAGGGTGGTCCCACCAATAGCCCCCAGTTCATTGCTACCACCCACTGGCGGATTAAGGAGGGGACTGACTGGGCTACAGCCAGGGGTCCGCGGCCTCACGGATCCTAGGGGGGCCCGGGGCCGCTGATGTCTTATTAAAAAAAGAATGCCCCAGGCCCCTACGTGCAGTGCAAGAAGGGGCCTGGGGGCCCAATCAGAAATACAGCCAGGGGCCACAGATACCCTTAATCCGCCTCTGCTACCATCCTGTATTCACGTGCAATACACCAAGTGAGAAAGAACATTTTACACTTACTTGGACTAGAACAGGACAATGGCGTCGAGGGAGAAGAGGTAACGCCATACTTCTGTCTCTTTGATGGGCTTGGAGTGCCTGGGGGGTCTCTCTGAAAATGTGAGACGCATTGTTGGTTTAAATAATCGTTGTTGTGAGGTCATGGCGCGTATGTTGTTTAATGGTTCTTCTGATTAACAATGTAAATTTCACTCAGTTAATTTTATAACACTAAGTTAATTCTCCTGTAGCAGCACCTCAAATGAGAAGTTTTATCAAAGGACAAACTAACGGCTTTAGTGTCGCCGATCCATGATTTAGATGCATCAAAATGGCGGTCTATTTTGGAGTAGAGAGATAGCAGGCACTATTTTCACTTTTGAACGACTTGTGGTACATTATGAATTGAGAAAACCATTTAATATTTTCAAGTGAATACAAAGTTCACCTAAACTGGAGTTTTTTGTTGTCAAGTAATGAAAGAAGACGTTTTTGAAATCTTCGACGAGTCGGGGGACGAGTACAAAGCGAAAAAATTGTATTTTGTTCCGCAAGTTTGATGATGTTTGTGGTTTCTTTCAGCTGCTTGCAAAAAGATTTTTGGTTGGAAAATTAACTGACTAGTTGAAAGGCCATTGTTAAAATTGTTTGTGACCATAATAGCAGTGAAACATTCAAGTAAACAAAGAAATTAGCTACGTACGATATTGTAGTCATAACATAATTTTGTCATGGATATTATAAATAAGTAATCATATGATTTTGCTCGTGCAATTAACGATTTTACACTAATCGTGATATTTGAAAATTGATCCAAATTGCAGTTCAATTTTCAAATACCACTCGTAGTGTAAAATCATTAATTGCACTCGCTATCATATGATTACCTACACTAATTTCATATCCCCTATATAGAGAATACTAATGAACTGGACTATGAGATATAAAACACTAACTCTGGATGCTAATTGGTCGAGTGGCTTTCACCATTCTCTAATCCTGTGTTAAAATCAGGAGTTGCCATCAAGCATGCATACTCTAAAGGAGAATATGTTATACACTCGAGGTTGACAGGGCAATTGTTCGCTAAAACAGCTAGTTTAATTTGTGAGGTGTGCGTCAACTCACAATTCCTTGGTAAAGATATTGCTTAGCGCACTTACTTTCTTCAATGGACTTGAGTCAACAGCTATTGGTGCACCCATGTCTGCACTTGGTTCGCCTATGACTTCTTTCTCCAATGGACTTGAGTCAACACCCATTGGTGCACCCATGACTGCACTTGGTTCGTCTATGACTATGTCGGACTGGGTGATCGCATCCATGTTCAACTCCGAAAATGCGCTGAAATTCAGAAAAAAGGTGACCATGTGAATGACTCATTTGACCGAGGGGAGAAAATCTCGTAGGGCCAACTTAACTGTGTATTTTAACCTGTATCATTTTACCTTAATATCGAGGGAATCGCGTGCTCATCAGAAATAAGAAAACATCATAGTGGCATTTGTTACGTTATAACACGCAAGTCGCAACAATATGAACCAATACAAAATAACGTTATGCATCTCAGCTCCCACGGTTTCAGATTATCGAATATTAGGTATTGCGCAAAAGAAGTAAAAGTTCGACAGAAAAATCGACAGTTTATCAGGCAGCATATTATGTCCGCGCACATTATGCGGAAATGAAAAACTCACAGAACATATAAACAATATAATTTTTTTCAAAAATTAAACCTCAAATAAAAAACGAACATGCACATGAAACTGTTAAACGATCGAAGAACTTAGTGATTTATATAATGTTAAATCAAAAACCGTGTAAACTAGAAGGCGCATCATGTTATTAATCGCATTTAAGACAAAACAACTATATTGTAGCTCCTTACCTGGTGAGAAGAACAGGTGTTCTAAAAGTCCACTAACAACTTGTAGCTTTATCTCCTGATGGCTAGTACCCAAATGGTCCAAACGCGCAGAAAGCTGATGCACGTCGTTAAACAATTGCAACTTTGACCCCAGAACGAGCAGGTACAACACGAACACAGACCAAATTGGTGCGTAGTTAAACGATGAAACAGATATACACACGCGCCGATGAAACAGGTATAGACACGTCTCAACGCCAAGCTCAGTCTCATCTTTTCGGAAAATGAATCCCTTTTTATATTATAACAGCGTGAGAGATTTACACAACTTATATAATTACCACAATCCTCACCCAGGAAAAATCTAAGATTTACTAACTCGAGTTAACTAACCCACGATTACGCTAATCGGCTTTTGAAGACGTAACCGGCTCCTGGTCACTAAAAATTAGTTTATCAGTTCATAACTCATAAAATAAAATAAACTTAGACTTGAAAGGAAGGAGCTGTGTAGCTCTTACCACGGTTAATAGTGCTCTTACTGATCTACTTAAAGAAGATAGGTTAATCATCAGATCATAGTCACGAAATTCTTTCCTCGGCCACAAAAAGAGATTTCAATTAACGTTTAGATTTGTTTACATCTACAGTAAACCAATTCTTTGTAAATTTAATTTATGCAAGTTTCAAAACCACAGTGAGATTCTACTCAATCGCGTGAGCCCAGTTAACCGGGCTAGCCCGGCTCATGTAAACAGGCCCTAAATTAGACTAAAAAGGAAGGAACTTGTAGCTCTTACTGATCTACTTGAAGAAGATAGGTTTATCAGTTCATAAGATTAACTTAGACTAGAAAGGAAGGAACTGTGTAGCTTTTAGTACTGAATGATCTACTTAAAGAAGATGAGTTAAATGGTTTATCAGTTCATAAGATTAACTTAGACTAGAAAGGAAGGAACTGTGTAGCTTTTAGTACTGATCTACTTAAAGAAGATGAGTTAAATGGTTTATCAGTTCATAAGATTAACTTAGACTAGAAAGGAAGGAACTGTGTAGCTTTTAAAAAAATTTAATTACAAACGGTTGCTAAGGGACTACTACTTGTCTCAGTTATAGGAGTTAATAGAATTAATATGTGTCTGTATGCAATCATACATAAGTATACAACATAACTGTTAATATATTAGTTACATTCTTTTTTTCTCTTTTTTTTTACATTTATTTATTTATATATGTATGTGTATATATATATATATATATATATATATATATACATATGTATATATGTATGTATATGTATATATATATATATATATATATATATATATATATACATATATATATATATATATACACACATACACATACACATACACATACACATACATACACACATACACATACACATACACATACATACATACATACATACACACACACACACACACACACACACACACACACACACACACACATACATACATATTAACATTTCAATCACCACTGTCTGAGCTTTCGCTTTCCATCACAAATACATGCGTATGAATTTCTGAGTCGTCTTGATCCAGATGATTTTCGAGCATTACCTCTTTTTTTCTCCTCGTAATAGCTGTTCATACTTAGCTTGTTGCTCTTTGTGTTTTTCTAATGATTTCATAAAAGCAAAACGCTGATACGCTTTGTCGAGATCAAAACTATTCCCCGAGCTTCTCATAGGCAAATAACATTTCACTTGTTCACACTTAAACCCAAACTCTTCAGAAAATAATTGCAAATTACTTGCTACCCCTACTGTCTTACATTGATTCTCGTGCGAGATTGGTAATGGATATATGTTTGTTTTTTTCTTCCCTAAGTCTGGAAACTCTTCAGCTACTGGTGGAACTTCCACTACGAATTTTCTCGGCGTTGTTTGCTTTTCCGCTGCAGTGCCATACACCATTAACTCTTCACTGGTGGCCGATAGTACATCTTCCTTTGACACGGTGATGCTATGAAGTCCAACGTCAAGTTTTCTTAGCATGTTCCTTTTCTTGAACGCTTTCCATTTCTCGTTATGCTCAGGTTTGTTCTCTAAAAGTACATATTATATAAAACATATATTCTTTAAAATATAATTATGTAATAATAATAATAATAATAATAATAATAATAATAATAATAATAAGTATCTTGATAAAGAGGCTGGACCCCGAAACGTTGATGACTTTAATAGAATTTTTACCGTTCTGAGTGAACAAAATTTGTATGTTGAATTGTGGACAAAGGAGCTTTTATAGATTTTATAGATTTACAGCTAGAATTGATTTAATTCGCCCTGAATAGAAAAGAAACGCCAAACCTATTTTTGTGTCTTCGTATTTAAGTTCCTTAACTGCTCTCTGTGACTGTGTTGCTTGTTCACTATCTTTAAACATCTCTTCAAGGCCTGTTATGTCGGCATCTCTCCAACCCCTTACGGTAAAATCCCAGACCTTGCCTTGCTTCATCTTGTCTTTTTGCAGTTCTGATAGCCTGAGATGCCTCATAGATGTTATCATCAACTGCATATTGTCTTGGTACGTTATAACGGGTTTATTCTCATCAACCCTTTTCAAAATTATTGCCTTGTAGTTCTCAAGTTGACTTTGTAGAATACGAATCCTACAACAACAACAACAAATATAGCAATACATATTTAGATATTAACTTTATTCAATACTGACAAACAGGGAACCTTTTCTTAAACATAAATTTGATAAGTTAAGTTAATCTCCAACGAGTTAACCCTTTTGCCTCCTCCCCAAAGAGGAAAATTGTATGCTAGAGTGTCGAGGGCTTTTTTTAAGTAAAAATGCTACTGTTAATTCGAGAGTCTTACTCCAAAAGAAGTTATTCAGTAATTTTCTAGAGTAAAATTAACTTGGGGAGATATGTTACAATAAAATACAGACAAATTTGATTATATAAAAAGAGGAAAATAAACTGATTTAAATACAGTATTATGTAAATATACCGCTCATCGCGTTTGACGTCATTTGAACACGAAAGAAATTTACTAGAGGCACAAGGCGATAGTCGAGTGCCTTTACACTTCTTTCGTGTTCAAATGACGTCAAACGCACCTTATAGAGTACATGCACACCTGAGCGGTATGTTTTATCTGTTTTATAAATAATAATAAGAAAAATCAAGCTAAGGCGGGCTTTTCCGGCCAGCTAACTTCATTTCAAGTCATGCATGATATCCGTTCACTTATAAATGCAAGGAACCCAGCCAATCGGCAGAGCATGCGAAGAAGGCACCTTTTTTTAAAAGGAACTTACAGGACAGGGAATGATTCTGACAATCCAAGATGCTGGAGCACTTCTATCATTGAAGGACCAGCGCCATAGCAGAGACACAACAAGCCAAAAAGAATTGGTACATCGTTCTTGCTGTTCTGATCTCTCACATCAATCAGAGAAGCTAATAGATGTACAGCTGCCTTCATTTTCATATTCTCTGTTTTTATTACATTCCTTGACACATTAGAAGATAGGACCAATTGTTCCAGAATGTTTGCTATTGTTGGGCATTCTTCTTTTATTCTGATGACCATACTTTGAAATAAAGAAGGGTCGAAAACATCAGCCAGATCTATAACTTCATTTGTTCTCATATTTAAGTTAAAAATCGTCTTTACTTTTTTAACTTCGTCAGTGATCTCTCTTCTTTCTGTAAGAGAAAGTAGACCACCAAGAAGGCTACCACTGTCAAGGATATCTTTGTAAAGAGATATAACTTCATCTTGCCTTTTTATGGTATGCTGGACGGATGTCTCGTATTGTGCCAACAAACTCTGTACACAGTCCAATTTTTTTGACAGTTCGTCGACGTACTGATGTTCGTCTAAAAATCAGTCAATACAGAATTTAATTAATTGGGTGATAAAATACTGTAAACTTCCACTAAAAAGTCCAGCTGGGCTTATATTTTTTCAAAGGACTTATTTTCTGGGATTAATTTTGGTAGGGCTTAATAGTTGGATGGAACTTTCGCATTTCAAAATAAGTCATTTTGAATAAACAGGTACATAAAGTATTTCTTATATTATGCAAAAGCTCAAGGGCTTATTTTCCAGAAGGCAGTGGACTGGCTTATAAATAATTGGAATGTTTAACATTAAATTAAGGGATTATCGGATTAAATTATCGGAACATTTAAAGCAGCTGCATGGTCTCACACTGGTGAAGACCAAAATCGCATTGAGAAACAGGTCAAACTGTCTTAAGTTTGTTAATAAACCTAACACAAAATTGAACTTGTGAACATTTCAGTGCAACATTCAGTACTCTGTACAGTAGAAGTACCTTTAATTGGCTGTTTACTTCACAGTTGGGTTAACCCTCTCACCGCCGTGGTGGCCCTTTAGCATTTTACTCTGACTAACGCCAGACGATTTTACTTGTCAAGGGAAAAGGTCTGGCGGTGAAATGGTTAAAATTCAATTACTGTACAAGTGTCAATACATCATCTATGGTCTTTTCACAGACCTTAATGCTCCATATCTTGGTCCACATTGAAAAACTGTTCAAACTAGAAAGTTTTGTCAAAACTTCACAATAAGTTAGATTAACAATTACCTTCAACAGATAATCCCTGTATTCTCATGCTGACATCACTTATCACATTGTCTTCTACATCAGGACTCACATCACTTATAACATTGTCTTCCACATCAGGACTCACATCACTTATAACATTATCTTCCACATCAGGACTCTGAAGAAGCAGGCCTGCAAAACAATTACGTATAGTTGTTACAGTAAATATTCATTAGATATACAATATCATGTACTAATTAACTTTGCTCAAAAAATCTACTGTAGCTGTAATTGGATAATCATTCATTATTTAAACTATCTTAAGGATTTTACATTATAATCACAATGGCATTTAGAAGAACTTACTTCTTCTCACTTTTGTCTCTTTAACTGTAGATTCATCAGCTTGAGACTTTTCTAAAAACATTGGGTAAAGCAATAAAATGTACAAAATTAGCATTAGTCATTGCATAATGTACAACACAATTTTTTTTTATGAATTAAATGATGTGCTTATTTAACCCTTTACTGGGCATGGTTGCTGTTTAACAACTTATTACTTTTACTCTGGCTAACACCAGATGATTTTACTCATCAAGTGGAGACCCCCTGGTAATCTGCCCCCTTTTTTATTGCCTTAAAGGTTAAGACAGATTTCAAATATAAGTTTCAGGTATAATGTAAATTGATAAAAGGAACTGGGTAGTGACATTTATTTATCAGTTCGACCACTCATCATACAATACAATACAGTACAGTACAGTACAGCACAGCACAGCACAGCACAGCACAGCACAGCACAGCACAGCACAGCACAGCACAGCACAGCACAGCACAGCACAGCACAGCACAGCACAACACAACACAACACAACACAACACAACACAATACAATACAATACAATACAATACAATACAATACAATAAATTTTATTTTAACACGATAAGAGTTAATAAAAGCATACAGCTTGTGGTGTCATGTGTTTAAGTCTATAGAAACTAGATTGTAATGAGTTATACAATGTACATTACTAGGGGAGTATTTTAAAACTCCTCCATGCATGGACACCATATAATCCAATGTAACCAAAATAATAATTTAAAAGAAATGGATTAAGACCGCGAGAAAGAGGGCCAGAGGGAATAGGAAAACTGCAACTTTAAACATTTACTCATGTGGAATTTGATGCTCATGAGTACATGTACAAGTAGCAGCAAAATCTTGACTTGCAGTAGGCCATTTTTTTGCCATGTGGCAATGAGTGATGTAGTCTAATTTCCTACAAATTAAAATGTTTTAGCTGTACAAGCTGTTGTTAGACACATTAAAACTCAGAAACCTCTAAGCTCTGGACTGGCTGAGTACTTCTGTAATTAGCACCTACAGTACTAACTGCAATGACAGCTTGTACAACCCCATGCTGAAAAGGACCATTAACAATACTAAGTAAACATAGAAAAACAAAACGTATTTCATATCCATATAATACTCAGTACAGTACCTGTGGTGTTCAAGCCTGTGTCTTGGTCCTCAATAAGACCAAGACCTCTGTAAAAACCCCTGTGATTAAAAAATACACCAATTTAGTACCCAACAAAATCCAACATATTACAATTACATTAGGCTTAGCTAAAATAATCCAAACATGAGATGGTTCAAAAGATGTAAACAATGACTGATGCTAATTGTATTATATATTATGTTTTATACAATGGACATACAATTTGATTGAAAATACATTCAGTCAAATATTCCAACAATGCCCATTCTCTAGGCCAACACCTGGGCAATTCCATTTAATGTAAATCAGTGGTGGCCATGTATCAACCCCCCTTTAAGAAAATATTTTAACAAAAAAAGATTGTATTTATTTCTTTTAGGGTTATATTTAAAGCATGTTTTGTTGTAAAACTACCCTCATAATTCACATAGCATGGACCTTGGAGCTGCTATCTTCCTTTTAATTAATGACTTATTGTGGCACAATTCTATTATTATTTATGCACAAAATACATTTAACAAATCATATTTATTCCTGTTTTATAAGTTCAATCATTCATACAAAATGCACAGCTCTATGGAAATCAAATTTTATTTAGGTGTCCCAAATGCCTGGTCCAATGCCTATAAAGGTAGACTATTACTGTCTGGTCCTAGCTACAATCAGTGACAAAAGTGTTGGGACACTTCAACTTAAAAAGGCAACATTTTCTGTTTTATGTTCCCCCAGCCCCCCTGTTCAATGTTGGTGACTATTTAAGTGCTCATTTTCACGTTCACAAAGTCCCTTATTTCCAAGTCAACATTGTAAAGGGAGGGGGAGGGAGGGATAAACTATCATGAGAAAAAATGTAAACTGTATTATGTTAACCTACAAACACGAAGTGTCCCAAGGTATTTTGTCACTGATTGTAGATTAATATCAAAAGTACAATTTAAATGCCCCATTCCCAGGTACAAAAAGCTTGCAAATGCCTAGCAGTATAAGGGGGGGGGGGGGCATAAAAAGTACTGATATGCAAATTTTAATCATGATCACAAAACAATGACATTTTTTCTCGATCAAAACAGTTTTGAATTATCAATTTTATTATATATATATATATATATATATATATATATATATATATATATATATATATATAGATATATAGGTGGCATGAAAATACTAATAAAATGTATATACATGTTTAGCACTATTCCCACATTTCTCTCTGACGAAGGGCCTTCGCTCGAAACGTTAGACTCATACGTTCTCTGTTGCGGCAGTATATCTAACCTTACTATATTAAGACTAGAAATACATAAATGCAACAACCCCTCGCCTGCTTTTATATGATTTTTTAAATACACCCCACCCAAAAACAAATGATAATCCTCAGGATAATTACAGAATTTATGATTATGACTAAAAGAAAGTTGAACATATCAAAGGAAAACTTACATATTTCATATTAAACTCTGGTTGTAAAAATATATTGTTTTTAGCCATTTAGGAGGTTTCCAAAGATTAAAAGTTAACAGCTCAAAAACTACATTAATTTATAATAGGAGATAAAAACAACAGACAACCTTTCAGTCTGTATAATACAGGACAAAAGAAAATGGACAAAGCCTATGAGTATTTATGATAACTGATAAGTGCTTGCAATTAAGTCACGTCCACAGTAGCAAAGGGAAAGCACGAAAACGTGAAGCTGTATACTGCTTAATGGGCAAAAACTTGAAAACAACATATTAAAGGGACAAGGTATAAGACTTTATATGATAGTTGCTAGATTAAGTTTACAGTAACTGACGAGTGTCTAAAAGGGTTCTATTTAAACGTCTTGCCATTCTTGGCGTTTACAGAATATATTAATGAATAAATGCTGATTACAATCAGCAAAATAAATAAATACAAATGTCCTGAGTGACCTCACCTGTGACCACAAACATTACAATAACAATTCAGATCGAGTTTTTGTTTACCTGCTTTACCATACGACGTTTGGTTTCTTCAGGTTTTCTGGTTCTCTTCAAGATATATTAAACCGGCTGTTTGTATCCTGCTTTTATTCGTTGTTCTGCTTCTTTCCGTTTAAAACGAAACCATTTGAAACCATTTTGTTTCGCAAAATATGGAAATTATATAAACTTTGCTTCAAAGCTAGTCACCAGTGCCCAATTATTTTTACCGCGTGACACCCTACGACGTATATATATATACAAACTATTTCCAGATTTTGTCTCCCTTGCTTTTTATACACGCGTGTAAAGTGGACTTCACGCATGTTGGGATTAGCACCCTCACCGGGCTCCGGGCCTTCGGCCCTACGCCCGGCTCGGGGATTAAAGTTTCCCGTTCTAAAAATAAATTGCCTGGTTATAACCTTAAAGTTGAATTTGCATGGTATAAATACATGCTCTTATTATTTAGCCTGTGCACAGCTATTACTATTCAACTTACTCCCTTTTCTTTCCTCGATATTCAATCTTTGTATTGTACAGTTGAGAGATGGTTCTCAGAATATGCATTCGTTCAAAGCCTTTCACACCAGGAAATTTTTCAACCAACTTCTCAATCAAGTCATCCACTCTTACACAGGCATCCGGTTTTTTGCAAATAAATTTGTGCAATGTATCCTGCGATGGTTTGACTGTGACAAAAGAATTGATGAAAAAAGATATAAAACCAGCCAAAATTAGACAATGCTGCATAAATACCTTGATTTGCAAGTATATTTAAAATAACGGCATGCGTCTTTATAAATATCCATAAGTTTATCCAAGAAACGTCCCGTTATTACCTTTTCTTTTCGTTCCTCCTGGTGTGATGATAGCTGTTCTGTCATTTATAGATGCTGCACTAGTCAATTTCTGTTCGGGAGAACAACACGAACTCGTAGCTCTTGCAAATGTTACCGTTGTAGTTTTTGTTGTACTTGAATCAGTTGATGTTGTTGTCCTAAATATGGCAGCGTTTTCCAAAGCATACCTGTGGTTTTGCAATTCTTCTTTCAGACATTTTATTTCCGCTTCTTTCTTTTCGATTTCCCGTCGCTTTTCAGAAACCTCCCTTAAGATTTTCTTATATTCTACGCTGCTGAAACGAATTTCACTTTTGACATAACCCTTCACATGTTCACGTTTTTCCGAGTCCGACATCTTGTGTTGACAAAAACTCCCGAGGGATCCTCGGGTGCAGTGTCAAGTCCAGTTAGGTACAGTGTGGTGTCCTCACCGCTCGAGTTTTGGCAGGCAACTCCTTCTCCTCTTTCCTCTCCCCAGTCCCCTTTTCGCGCGAACGCTCGGCGACGAATTTTACGGCATTCGTTCCCCTTTTTTGCTGGAGAAAACAAGAGTTGCCTGCAGAGGAGGCTATCGTAAACTTAGGGTATCTTATTTATAATTTGGCATAAAAAAACGGTTAAACAAATAAATGCTGCATGTTGAAATATTACAGATGTGACTGCGTGAAAACCGGTTTTTCAGGTGAAAACAGTTTTAGCACTTCAGATTTTGAAACGAAATTTGTTTTTGCTATTCTAAATGAATCTGAAATGCCATGAAATGAATATAACCGTGGTAGCTAGGCAGCTGTCCAATGCCTTTGAAAAATGCAAATATTTTAGATGTACTGGCAATGTTCTCTGTAAACATGGATAGAAAGAACTGTAAAATATATATATATATATATATATATATATATATATATATGTTATTTACCGGCTGGGAGGTCCATATAGAGAAATATTTCCCGAGGTCTCAAAAACTGGCCACAGGCGGAGGGTCGTTTTTGAGACTGAGGGAAATATTTCTCTATACGGACCGACCAAAACGGTAAATAACATATTTTTTTTATTAATCGTACGATTTATAATTTACATAATTAGGTAAATTAACATAATTGAATTGCGTAATCGAGATGACATTCACGTGTATTCAAAAGTCCAAAGTTTATCGTTCGACAGTAAACAACTTGCCGACATGCAGTCTGACAGGGAAGCTTGGAACCTCTTTTGTGATAAAAAAAACCAGTCAAAACTTGAAGATCTAGTGTTTTTAAAGTTTAGTTGATAAAGATTCTTCATCGTTCTTCTTCGTCGCTTGTTGGTTTTTGGCTGTTCGCTTGGAAAATCGCTTTCAATATATACTCGGCTGACTGCATGGAAATTGAAAGTGGGTCGTTCGAGTTTAAAGACGAAAATGCTTGTAGTAAGCCATTTGAAACTTTTTTCAAAGACATGATACGATGAAGTTGGCATGTGGAAAATATTTGACTAAAGGGTAAAGACTTGTAGCGGTTTTGTTGAGTATAGTTGGACAACGGAACTGATGACAGTTTAGTATCAAAAGGTTTTAGCTTTTCTGTCCTCTCGTGGTATGTTTATATATATATATATATATATATATATATATATATATATATACTTCTATATAGTTTCATTTAGTGATTCAAAATACTGTGTTCACAAGTTTATGTATGTTTTGCCTACTGTTTTAAACTGTTTTCATACGTCGTTGAGCAGTAATACTTTAAAATTTTATAAATGTCGCTCGCTGAAATTTTGCTTTTTCACAGTTTTCTCGTGTTCTTTTAAAATTCGCTGTTTTCGCATGAAAGCCATTTGGATAATAAAACTCTTTTGCATCCCCGTAGCTCTCTGTTGAATATACCTTTTCTGTGGGAAGCGAAATAGTTATGAAAATCGATCAATTTTACGGCCTATAAAGCACATTAAAAATCTTTATCTTTATCTCGAGCGGTCCGTACGGGCTCATACGGACCACTCGTTAACCAATCAGAAACCAGGATTTGGTGTAGGATACGGAAAAAAAATCTTCTAGATTTTAATTAGCATAATATTATTTTTTTGTTACTTTTACAGCTAATCCCCATATATGGGTATTATTGTTTTTTTTCATTGTTTTTTTTTTGGGATTGGGAGAGAGGGGGGGGGGGGGGGGAATTTGAGAAGAAGAAAAAATGAGGATTTTTATTTTTTATTTTTATTTTTTGGCGGGAAAAAATCCATTTAAATCGGTTGTATTTTTTTATATTAAGAAAAAAAAATGTCTAATTTAACTCGGTTGGAGAAGATAAGAGTTGACGGTGCGTCAAGATTCATGGAACCCTTAGTGTTACAACGTCGCGCTGCAGATATATCGAAGTTGAGAGGGGATAAAGAACAGCGAATTAATCAAGCGTTGTTTGCTGAAGAAGTGAGAGGAGAGGGAAGCGACATCGAAAAACAGGAATTTAAATACAAGTTGGATAGTGAAGAAAAAGGTGTGCGCGTGTGTGTATGTGTGTGTATGTGTGCTATTTTAGCCTTTTTTTGCGCATTTTTTTATTGTTTTTTGTTTATTTATGGTGTTTTTTGAAACTTTTTTCACTGATATTACATTTTTTGTAATAGTTTTTTATGCTTACATCTTTTTTTTTTTACTTTTTTTAACTATATTCAAGAAAATTAATAAAAATTGAATAAATTAGCGAATATAAATAGCGCGCGCGTGTGTGTGTGTGTGTGTGTGTGTGTGTGTTATAACCAGTAAATATGGCAATCAAGATCAATATTTTAAAATTATTAGTATATACTAATATTATTATCGGGGCTATCGGGGCTAGAAGAAAGTTATTGTTGTGAAGAGCAGAAATGAAGAAGAAGAAGAACCGGAGGTAGAAGAAAAGAAAACAAACAAACAAACATGATAGGGAAGAAGATAACAACAACAATTTATTTTTAGCAGTAGCGACAACAGATAATATAACTATTGAGGATAACAAATGGTGAAAGACTTTAGTAGTTCTTAGGTTTGTTTTTTTCTAAGTTCAAGTAAAAGAAGATAAAACATGTAGAATAGAAAGAGTAAATAAAGCATGAAAATGTACTTAATAAAGAATTTATTCATTTTTTTGTTTGAGGACAACTTGGCTTTTTAACTAAAAAAAAATGATAAAAAGAATGAGTTTTTTTCCGAATACAACCGTATATAAGGGAAGAAATAATTACCTTCTGCAAATTTCATTAATATTTTCAAACGTAGCCAGTTTTGTAAACATACGTTCTAACGATTTTTGACGACCGTATTCTAACGACGGTAGTTCATCCAACCCCAGAAGTAGATATTTTGTTTGTACACGTGTCAATAAAGAATCATGATTTAGTTTAAACGGATCAGGTGATAACGCGTGTTGTAGACAGCATGGAAATACACAACACTGATCTGAGGTACATTTAAATACAGTTACTCCACAAATTTCGACGTCTTCACAGCATCCTTTTGTGCAGCATTTTTCAGGGGGTTCACTTAACGTTGCTAGCTGCCATAGTCTCATAGCACTATCTTTAATATGAAATAAAATATCCTTTTCAGTTTTCACTATTGATGCTTGTTTATTTATCTTACTCAATAAGAACTCCATAACGCTAGTGTTAGCCATGGTTACTGTGATCGAAAGAAAAAATTTCGTATACGCGTGGTGATTAAATTATAAAGTCAACAATGGTTGTTATTGTCGTAGTCAAAACCTCATGATGTTCTGGAAGGGTTTTTTCCCCTTACAATACCCATATATGGAGTTGTTATTGTCGTAGTCAAAATCTCATGACGTTCTAAAAGGTTGTTTTTTTCCTTACAATACCCATATATGGAGTTATTGACGTAGTCAAAATCTCATGATGTTCAGAAGGTTGTTTTTTTTCCTTACAATACCCATATATGGAGTTGTTATTGTCGTAGTCAGAATCTCATGATGTGCTAGAAGGTTTTTTCCCCCCTTACAATACCCATATATGGAGTTGTTATTGTCGTAGTCAAATATCTCATGGTATTCTAGAAGGGTTTTTTTCCTTAGTAAAAATAAATCCTGCTTCAAAACAAACAAAGTACCGTATATGGGCAAAATCAATTTTTCTTTTTTGACAATATTTACGGGTAGAAAAGAACAAAAAAAATTATTTATTTATTTTTTCAAAAATGTCAAACACTCACTCAACAAGTAGAAGATATGAGATATATTAGTGAAAACCCCATCGACATGTCACTGTTAATTGAAATTAACGAGAGACGACTGAAGAAAGAAGAAGAAGAACGAGTTGCGAAGGTTGAAGAAGAGCGGTTGAATAAAGAAGAAGAAGAACGAGTTGCGAAGGGTGAAGAAGAACGGTTGAAGAAAGAAGAACGCTTGAAGAAAGAAAAGCAAGCGAAGGCTCCAGAAGAGGAGGTGGAGAGGGGAAAAAACGACTTGATAACTTCTATCTTTGACACAATGGAGGTAGATTATGGTTCTATATCCCCGTTATACGAATCTGTTGGAGATTATCCCCATGTATTTATGCAACCCGTCACATCACCTCCGCTACCACCACCACCACAACCACGCAACAACCTTTACCTGATTTAGCCTTCAACTACACTGCACCTGAATTCCCACATCCACAGCACCCTCCTTTATTACATTTATCCGAGAACTATCCATATATTGCGCAGAAAGTGGTACGTCCTATAGATTCACCTGACTCTAGATTTATAGATTTTAAATTAGTTAGCCCTACGCCCCCTAAGGGTAAGGGAAAATATATAGAATATTTAAAACAGTGCTACCAACATGTAGATACCTACGACATAGATGAAGACCGTACCGAAGAAGAAACAATTAATATAGATGTGAATAAGAAAAAAGATAAAAACGTTAAAAAAATTTTGTATTTAAGAAAAAAAGAGGTAATAATAGAATCCTATCCAATACTTAATAGAATTAACGAGGACATAGTAGTTTCGGCGGAGAATAAATTTAGGGAAATCAGACATGTATTTAGAAGTAAAAACTAGAACCCAAGGATAGTGCAAAGTTTCGTAGAGCAATTAACAGTACTGTATTTCAACATAAAAAAACACTTGAGCTTTTTACATTTCAAATGATTTATTTTGCTTTAAATTTGACGATACATGTACATGTAAATACATTGTACAATTCAATGAAAAGTCTTGAGAAAACAACATGAAAAAATCTTTCTGATAGTCACATGTTTCAATTTAACTGCTGTATTAGTTCCATTTTACATTATTGATTGATAAACAGTTAATCCAGCATTAATTAGTAGAGCTAAAATTTTCCTCGTTCTGTTGGAACATGTGGAATGTTATTTTGCTTTCCTGAGTAGTCAGTAAGGAATAAAATGTGTCATAGTTCAATTTTTTAGCCATTTTACATGATTAGTGTTGACTAATCCTTCATCTGTATATAGTCGGTAGTTTTTAAATGGAATGAATCGTAGGATTTAATCTTAAAGTTTATATGGGCACAATCCACAATCTTTCAGGTTGATTGGTCATCTTTGTCATTGCTGCACAGTACATGAATGGTGCACTGTTTTTTATCCTTTGAAGGTTTATGATCTGCAATGGGCATCTATATGCAGACTGTTTGCACAGAGCATTTATTGTCATGTGAGAGACATTCATCCATAGGGAGAGCCATCACCATTTGACAGGTACAGTATACTGGTTTCGACATGACTTTAGTTACGACGAACATCCATAGAACATCCAGTTTAATCAAGTGAAATGCCAAAAATTACTTGTAAATAAAGGGTCTTTTATAACTGTTTTGAGGCGTATTAGTTCGTTGCATGGTAACATGAGAGACATTCATCCATAGGCAGAGTCATCGCCATTTGACAAGTACAGTAACATGACTTTAGTTGAAGTCCAACTGAATAAAACTTGCTTTAGGATGTACACTTGATTTTCACTCTTTTTAATTACAGTAGGTTGATTACCAATCGTGAACCATTTTTCAACTTTTTAGCTGGAATGTAAATTGATAAAATTAGTCAGTTAATCAGTAAATTATTTTTAATCAGATTATGCGACACTAAGTGAATGGGAATGGTAAATGTTAAAGGGGGTAAATAACTAAAAAGACTTACCTATAACACACCTTGTTCCTGCCGGTGGAAAGAGGAGGCAGCTATAATTCAGCCTCCAGTCCACTTGGCTGGGGAAGTGGTTGAGGTGACTTGTTTGTATTTGGAGAAAAAGATTGACAAATAAATTTTAGGAATTTTTAAATACTGTTTGGTATACATGTACTGTTCACTCTGGTATGTACATTTTTTTGTTAATTTATCATATTTTAAGTAAATGAATCATGCCACAGATGCAAAGATAGGTTTATGATCACTAAAGTAAGATTCAAGAGTACCACTACAGCAAATTCTATGAGGAATATTTGTGTAAATATGATCAATTTGAGTCTTATAGTCAGTTGTTACTTCATTAACAAGCTGTGCACAATGTTCTTGTTCACTAAGATATTTAGAAAGAGCTTTTTTCTCAGAGGAATTTTCCATTAAATTTATATTAAAATCACCAAGCATAATAACAGGGGTATCACAATGTTTTAAAATATTTTCATGAAGAAATTTTAATGCATCAATTAATTTAGAAATCTTTACTTTCGATTTTGAGCGATAAATTCCAACAATGTGTAAATTGTAAACTGGCTGATCAACTTTTATAACTGTTATTTCAACATCATTATGGTTACACCTCAAGGGTTCAGACACACATTGTAGATTATTTTTTAAATAAACAGCAGTTCCATATGGTGTTCTTGTAGTACTTTGTGGCAGAAAATCATTTCTGAAAAGCTGAGAACCAGGAAGATTATATAATTCATTGTTGTCATTGCTGCACAAAGCGGTTTCTACAAAAATATTTACACTAGCTGCTTGTACATTGTAATCACTTGCAACATCAGCAATATGCAGGTGTAAGGATCTTACATTGTGGAATAATATTTTAAAAGTGCTTATCTCATTGGTATCTAATTTGTAGAGAAAAGGAATGTGACTATTTAGTGATGCACTTGTTCTTAATCTTAACATTTCCTCTTGTACTTTCTTACTAACAGCTATTTTATTTTCATTCAAATTAAGGATATGTAATCCAGATATGCTTCTCAGTCTACTTAGAGCAACATAATGCATGTGTTCTCGTTTACTAGATGGCAGATCAACAACTGCTTCATTGATAGTATCACCTTGACAACGATGAATAGTTTTAGCTGCAGCTGGTCTTAAAGGAAACTGTCTACGAAGAACTTGTATTTGATGTTTTCTAAACTGTCGTGTGATTTCCAAGATTGGAACCCAATTTTTCTCAACAGTGTTATTATAAAGGTGGGCGTATTGTCTACGATATTCGTTTCCAATATTATTTTCTTGGAATGAAACCCAAATAATACTTGGTCTTAATGAGCCTGGAACTCTATAATCAATTTTTTTAATTATGCACTCTGCTCCATTAGTCATTCCATCAACAACAGATACATTTGTTGTAAGATCATATTTTGCGCCTTGAAGTATGGCACAGACTGTAAACAAACCCATGGTTTTTGTGGGATCATTTGGAATTTGTTTCTTCATTCTTTCTTTTAATTCATCGGATAAATCTCCAAGTATGATATCTATTGCTTTTACCTTAGCTTTTTCATTGAGAGATTTATTAATAATTTCTTGATTATGTTGGTCTACAGCCATGTTAGTACTAAACAAGTGAGTGACAGTCATAGGATAATCAGGATGTGCAGGGTTTAATTTCAAAATTCTCTCTTTCATAATTTCAATGTCATATTGAGTGTGGTTTCCTTCCCTAATGCGATTTAAAATTTCCGCAAATTCTTTATCTTTTTGTCTCATAATCTGTGATAACTCAAACATCTCAAAATATTGCTGCCAAATGTTTGTTGCTAATGAATTATATCCTTCTTTTGAGTTCTCAAATATCCAGTGATCAAAGACTGGTTTTAATTGAAACAAGTCACCAACAGTTATAATGCTAAGTCCACCAAATGGTTCTTTTGTACCCATTATTTGTTGTAATCTCAAGTTAAGAAAATTAAACATTCCACTACCAACCATTGAAACCTCATCAATGAATTGACTTGAAGTTTACCTAGTTGATATCTTATAGTATTTAATCTGTCTCTATCAAGCGTGCAGTAATTAAATCCTCTGTTAGCAGGAATTTTAAAAGCAGAATGAAGTGTGTTTCCTCTTATATTAAATGCAGCTTTTCCTGTAGGTGCTACTTTCATAACACTGATATCATCTGGATTGCTCCCAGGTTGAGTGTTTAAATATCTAATAAGAGCTTCAGACAGAGCATTTGTTACTGTACTTTTGCCAACACCAGCACCACCACTTAAAAAAAGTCTTAATGGTTGATGACTAGTTTTAATAGTATGGTAAAAGAACTCTTTTTGCTCAATATTTAGTGATTGGACAAGTTTTCTAAAGTCTTCATCCTTCAATCGTTTCATAAGAAGGTCTTCATTATCATTTGTTCTAGGATAAATACCAATATCATCCATCAAGTCATATTCAATATGTTGCTTATCTTTACCAGGATCAAAACATCCAAATAATTCACTAGCTTTTGAGCCTATTTGCTCATCTTGTTCATCTCTGTGTTGTGCATTAGGAGCAACATTAGCAAGCTCTTCATTTTCAACATTCTCAATGGCCTGATCAAGAACTTCAGTGTGATTCTCATATTGTTTTCTGTTTTTTTTCTATAAGATCTTTAAGAAGTTCAAATCTTTCTTGGTATGTTTCTACATTTTGCAAGAGATCTTTGTTTTCATTTCTCCATGAAGTATAAAGCATTATTTGTTCCCTATAATGATTTTCAGGGTCTTTGTTCTTATTAAATCTTACTGATCGAATGATTTTTGGTCTTCGTCTCTTAACAAGTATCATTCCTCCTTTTAATTCATATTGATCATCTTCACATATTGTTTCATTATTGTCAGAGAGATCATCATAAACATTCTCATTAAAATCGTTTTCCAAAAGATAGTCATCAGATAATGAATTTGACTTACATTTTTGTGTTTTCTTTGAATTATTGTCTCGCTTGCAATTATACCGTGCAGCAAAGTCTGCCAAACACACATTTTCTAACTGTTTAGGTCTTCTTTGATACCTTTTAATCAGGTTATCTGATTCTATGTCAGCAGAATTGTCTGGGAGATCTTTAATCTTTTCCATATCTTTCAGTAAAAATGTTCTTTCATCTGGGTGAGAAGTATTAAGAAATTGAAATTCACGAGATGATCTTCTTAAAGGCATTTGCAAAACTAAATATACAGCTTCCTGTGCACTTATCTCAACAGCATTGAGAAATTTATTGCCAATGTGTCTGATTCTGTTCACAATATTTGTATTGCCTTCTTTTGCCTCATCACAAGCTTTCCTCAGTAACTTGCTCATTCCTCGTTGACCTTTTGTGATGTACGAAAGAATATAGACAGCACAAGCATAGGGGTCTAATATATACTGAATGTCCATATTTGCCTGCCAAGCTTTTAACAAATTTGGATTGTAACAATTTATTCTAATCTCAGAAGGGGATCGTTTTAGCAGTAGAGTATCATGTTTAAGAGAAAGTCTAATAGCCTTCAAATACTGATTTTCAGATAATTCTAACTTTTCAAGAAATTCAGTAAAACTTAGTGGCCCAATAATTTTTAACAAATGTATCCATCTAGTTTCTGCAGCGGAGAATGAACAAAACCAAGTGGGTTTACCAAATTGTCGGATCATTGCAAATAAGTCTTTTTTACATCTCTCAAAGTAAGGAGGTGAGCCTCGCAAATTTCTAAGTACTCTGAATCCCTCATCTAAATTAATTAGCTTATTTACAGAATTTTCTGATTTTAAATCTCCTGCTGTGTATGTTTAACAGAATGGTACATAAAAGTTGCTGGATACGAATCTAACCATTTATCGACCCAGGTTTGACTTGTCAGTGTAGGAAATGTTTACGAATTACGATAATTGTAAGAAGTACACGTATAGTAATTAATAGGTTATTTAGGTTTCATAACTTGTTTTTTATATTAGAGACTAACTGAAATTAACGAAATTGTGTGAAGCATCCATGTGTGATATCACTGTATGTCGTTATATTTAACATGGACCGTTTTGGGGGCACTTTTGAGATGTTGTTGGCAATTCAGCTAGGCCTTCTCCTTCTTGCTAGGTCCCAGACCTCTGCGATTGCAAGCCCGCGTGAGAATAGAAGGCCTATAGTGTCTAGGCTGAGCTGGTACATTACCTACATTGCCATGAATACTCAACTGACCTCCACTTGGTAATTCTCTTAGTTGCATAAAGGGTACTCTTGGTGATACTAACCTTTCCTCAAGTGGAGTTAAATTTTTTAATGCATTAGGCTTAATTGGAAAATTCATGTTATTTGCTTTTGAACAACTAGGCAGCTTATCAATTTTTAAGTTAGAATGGCATGTAGAACAAATCCATTCAGTATCATCTACACTCTTAACACCAGTAACACATAACTTAAGTATTTCTTTTGAACATGATTTATACAGGGCCAGATTGCATTTTGTCACAGAGGATTTGTACCATAACTGGTCACAACATGTGCAAACATATTCTGGTCCAATAGTAATATTCTTTTGAAATAATTTAATAGCTTCTGACATATTCAATTTAGGTATGGGCTTATCAAACTCACAAGTACCTTTATCTATATCAAAACTATTTTAAAATATTTTTTGTCTTAGCACTTCTGTTTCACCCACATTTCCTGCTAATTTTCTTTTCATAAACTTCTTTTTTTGAGATTCTTTAACTTTCTCCGGATTTGATTGCCTGTATGTTACATTGGCTTTTCGTAAGGATTTTTTAACTTTCTCAGGATTTGATTGTCTGTATGCTACACTGGCTTTTTGGAAAGACTCCTTAACTTTCTCAGGATTTGATTTTCTGTATGCTACACTGGCTTTTTGTGATGATTCCTTAACTTTCTCAGGATTTGATTGTCTGTATGCTACACTGGCCTTTTGCAATGATTCCTTAACTTTCTCAGGATTTAAAAGTTTGAATGTCTTATTATACATCTTTTTTCTTTCATTTTCCTCACTTCTAAATTGATTATTCATTCTCCTTTTTTTCATATATTCTGTCATGTATTCTTTTTTAGTTTTCAAAGAAACACATTTTTTAGAAGCAGGTCTATCAGATGTTTTGCGATTAGTAACAGACTGGTTCATACGAGTAGTTGAAACATAATGAATTTCATCTAGATGTCCAACATAAATATGCCTTGTATTTCCCTGATTGTTTACAGGATGTATGACAGTAGTCTCAGTAAAATTTAGTGCAGTCTCAGTGATATGAATTGTTAAATGACGAGAATTTGCGACTGCTTGTATAATAATATGATCAGCCCATGTACCTTCTCTAGACATATTCTGTAAATATTGCATCCAGGACTGGTCAGTATTACTTTCAATAAAGTGTTCTGGAAAGTTTATCAAATGCTGAATTGCAAGAGCACGTATTTGCAAATGGTGGGCTTCTGTGCTATAAATCTGGTGACTACACTACGAAAGAAGCAATTACCATCACCAATCACATTTACTGGTCTCAGACCAATTTGAGATAGCCTATTTGTTAACAATAACATTGAAGAGTTTGTGCATGATGTCCTGTTAGAGCATTCCTTTGTTGATGAATTAACAGGGCCTGGATTTAATTCAATGTCACCACACATGATCAGAGAAAGTCCATTAGATGTTTTTACTCTTTGACAATCACATTTACTAGACAAAATTATAACTCTGTTTGACAGGGATAATTTGTGTTTTCTCGTTCTAAACTTTTGTGGGTTGAATAATTTGAGTTTCGTCTTGAACTTTTGATATAAGTCTGTATGTTTTTTAAAACGAGGCTGGCCAATCTTCCACAATGCAAATTTATTTGTTTGTCGGTGAAGTACATCCTTTCTGTAACTTGTACAAAGCAAAAAATGCCACGAGGATGATTTGGGGATAAAACGTTTTGTTAACGATTTTATTTCATGTCTACGCTGCTTATTTTTCCTCATCAGATTAACTATTCTCTTCAAAGGTATTGTAGATGGCTCTCGATCACGCCTTCTATGTGATACAACCTTTGTTGGTCTGCCCACGACTAGAATTGTCCAACTGAGTAGAGTTCTGCGTTTCATTTCGTATATCTGTTTCGACTACGTTCAAAGACGTTTGATTGCTACTGTCGACATCAGTACTGACAATACAAGTATTATTATCGCACGCTGCGACACTGGTGTTTAAGCTAGTGCTTTGATTGTCTGTACACACTGTACACTGTTCATTTGACTCTCTTGTTTCACGCAAGAGTTCAACGTTTGTATTGAGTTCATAAGCATTTGACAGATTCTGGTAAGAGAACTTGATAGATTTTGATAAGTATTTGATAGATTTTGATAGAGTTCACAATTGCTCACTGTTGTGATAGACCCGTGAACTTTTGGGTCTGTGTCCATGTACGTTGACACCTCGTCGCCTTTCGCATCTGAATGCTAACGTGGCGACTGAACGTTGTGGCAATGTTCATTGACATCTGATCGCCTTTTGCACCTGAAGTGCTAATGTGGCGACTGAACGTTGTGTCGATGACACATTGGCCATCTACTCGCATTTCGCTTCCAACTGAAGCTTCCTGGCGAGTCGCAGGATTGTAAAAAGTCGCAGAGAACACGGACATAACATTACTTCTCGAATACCTCGCTGAAAAGAAAAATGGGCGAAACAATAGCATATCATCACAGAATAGTAATAGATATCATGTGCCAAAATAACTCATTTCCGTATTTAGACAGCCAATCACATCAAAGAACGTTCCAGTTGCTAGGCGTCATATACCTCACCTGATCTCATCTCTCATATCCGGTCATATCGACATATCATGACACGTAAACAACTAATTTGACCTTCGACTATTTTCTTAAATATCTGTTTATATAATAATTTGTTTAAATCATACTGTACCATACGCGTATCTGATAAAGATTCAAAGTTTGGTTACTCGGTTGCCTTACTAGAGCTAACTTTCACTGAGCACGAGGTACAGTATCTGACATAAAAACAAAAGAAGGCGAGTGTAGGCTTTCATGCGCCGTATGAATATGAAATAGAATTGAAATTTCATAAAAAATACGCCATCTGTAACCATTAAGGCATTTGTATTAAATAAGTTCGACAGAGCCATTATTATAAATGTTGTATGATATTACTAAAGTACAGGGACATGATACATGCATGATGCAAACAGTCGACTTCTCAAGCGCTGATTATTTAAATACACATTTAATACTTTATATAAATGTTGGCAAAGAAAAACTGGCTACGGCTTGAGAATAGACACTACATAAACTGGCCTTTATATAGCGTATCTGCGTATCCTTGGGAAACACGTCGTTTGTGATTTGTAATTTTGTCATAGGCCTTTATAGTATGAAAATATAAGTCGTGTATAAAGTTTTGGAAATCAGCAAGCTTAAATCACCAAACCGTGAACAGAAGAAAAAAGGATGAAAATTAAAACTAAACCTCTCCCTGAAGCTGAAATGTGATACAGATTATTTTAATATAATGTTAAAAACGGTAACACAAACTACCAAAACAAAAGACGATGATTGTGGACAGAATCACACCAGTCCACAACTGAGTTTACCGTTACCCTTCGTTCATCATGCCTGAACGGCTAATATCACTCCTCTAGTTAGAAAATCTCTAGTTTGACTCTATGCAGTTGGACGGCTGGGCGCTATTCGTCAACAGTGAAATAGAAACTAATAAAAACATACGCTTACCTCGAAATACATGTGAAAATGTAATCCTTTCGCTCAGACCATATTTAATTAGACCACATAGTCCTTATTTTGACAAGAAAATTCATCGCCTCTTGTCTCTATTAATCTCTTGTCGGTCGTGCCTTCTTGTGTCTCCGCCATTATATTGTGTTCGATTTGTCTGCTGTTAAAATTTAGTTTCGCGTGTGCGCAGTAAGATTCTAACCAAACCGGGGGGAAGACACCCAGAGGAAAACATTATATTCTGATTTTATACTCGACATAACTTCAAGATAAAATGCAATATTTGACTTAAATCTTTCAAGAGATACCCGCAAATAATTTACTAAATTGTCTTAGTTATCAGTAAGGCTCTTTAAAGTACCTATTAAAACAATGATATTATTCATCCAAGCACGATAATTTATATGCCGCTAAACTTGGTACACCCCCCGGAAAAGTTTACACTATGCATGTATGTATCGTGTGAATTTTCGCCACCATCACAATACTGCAAAGTTTCTGCGAAACTTTGCATTAAAAATGTCACGCACACACTGTGGATTGTGAATGTTATAGTATTAATACCCATGTATATTACCGCGAAGTATCGGTATTTAATATGGATAGTTGTAGATATGATATGAAGCACTGTTTCATACCAAAAAATTCCCTTATACAAGTGGACATTTGAAAAGTTAGGTTCCAGACTCCGTGTCTACAAGGAAAAGCGCGCTTAACTGAAAAGTAAACATGGCGGTGACAAAGCGTGCACGTCCAGTGGAGGGGTTTTATCGAAGCGTAGAGCGTGGTGTGCCTGTAAGAGCCAATAAATTACGGTCGAAAGAAGAAAAAGTGGACACAGAAAACATGTATCCTATTGAAGTAGGTAGGCTGGTTCTTTCGTGATGAATTTTCATTGAGCTAGCATCTCATCCTCAGTGCATATTTACAAATTTATTAATCAAACAACGATTCCGGTATATTTTGTAGATTATTGACAGAGACAAAACTTCAAATAAAGTGAAAATTCACTTTGTCGGATACTCGTCTAGTTTCGACGAATGGAGAGATGCAGAGGATGCAGTTAACGGCGAGAAGTCTACGAAGCTTGGTCGTGTAATGCATCGATTTGAGCCAGGTATCGACTCCCTCGCAGATAGGGCTTCAGGCTTCTGTTACAACCTGGGCAACGCGATTAAAACTGCCTTGTATTCAAGGAAGAAAGAGTCACCCGATGTCCGCATTGAAGAACGGGTTGATCAAGATATTTATGATGAATACCTAAGAAATATTGGTGTTGTTAAGAAATTTAGAGGGGAAAATGTTCATGTTGTGAACAGCAATGCCGACATCTGTCATGTTTTGGACGACAAATGGTCCAAAAGAATTATTAATATTAATGGGGATTTTTGTTACATTGTTGCTGGTACCACGAGGTTCTGGTTAAATGAAAAAAGACCACTGAAAGAATTCTTTTATGTTGGGGATCACCTGTTAGAACATCAGATTTCAAATGAATTGCAGGTTATATTTGCATTTGTTCGAGGGGATGGTGTTAAAGCTGAGTACAAAACAAATCAGTTGAAATAGAGATATTAGATAACAATACATTATATAACGAAAATACATTCTATCGCAGTGGCGAAGCCAGCCATAGAAACCAGTCATGCTATACATGTACTATTAAATTAACCTACACCTAAATAGTTTTGAAACAATATACTGTATTTCTAAAGGTTTGAATATGCGAATAATGAAAATTTGCATAGCATGACCAGTTGCGATGGCTGGCTTCGCCACTGTTCTATTGTCTTCTGTTCATAAGCTGAGTGCCTGATGCAAAGGCCCACCTTGCTTCAAACTCAAATAAATCTCAAAGTGCAGCATAAACAAGGACTGTGTGTTTGTGTATACAGTACTATGAAAACATGACCTCGCCATGTTGTGGGCTCTTTTCCACTCATTGCAGAACTTAACTCACAAACCCACTGTGAGTGCTTGCATCCACTCTGAATACTGCCGAGTTTGTTTATGTACAGTATATGCAACCACGTGCAGTGAACTTGCCCATCGATTCTTGCAAACATATTGGTCATACAGTACATTTACTGCACTTGTTAAGATAATTTAATAATTACAATAATTATTAACGTTTTGCAAAGAGATACCCTAATACTTTCTCTGCCAAACAAATTAACTAATTAAACATAAAACAGCTATTAGCAACAATAATGTTCTGATCATAAAGTACATAGAAATTTGCAGTACATGTATTTGCTATTGTGGGTTTAAACACATGTTTTGATCCATTTGCCACCTGATTTTGATAAATATGCTGGGGAACAACATGGTTTTATTTCACAGGAGCTACACTTGGCTGTGCATGTTTTAATATTATGTCCTTGGAGATTACAATTGCCGCAGTGGAAGGTCCTTTTTTCTCGATGGCAACCAATATCTTCTAAATGCTCCATCCGGTTTCTTTTCATGACAATTTGTTTTAAAGAATCCAACCCTTGTTGATTAGTGGATCTAAAAAAATCTTTTGTTGTTTTGTCATTTAACTTTTCAAGGCCTTGCTGAGTAAAAAGGGAAATCTTGCCATACATTTCAATGAATTCTGGTACATGCCATGTAAGTGCATGCATATAAGGAGTGACATGCCTTGTGTGGTATAAGTTCAAGAACATATCGAGAAATGACTTGGATTGCTCTTGAATGTGTTCTTTACTCACTTGTGGGCCAGCTGAACTCAAACTTTCTGTAATCTCCAGGAACTTCTTCCACAACTCAGAAATTGCATTTGACTTAGGGTGATTTGGCAAGATCTTAGGCATGTCAACATTTCTAAATAATTTCAGTTTCTCAGGCCCTGTGAGATCCCGCCATTTTAATTTTTTGGAGTTTTTGCATACAAACCAGTGGAAAGGGATTTTCAAGGTGTCATTGAGAAATGATTCCCATCTAGCCATGTTTGTATACTTAGACCTGTCAAACCCATCATTAAATGTCTTTTTTTTGTCTATTGAATCGTGTCGTCGGAATTCTAAAATAAGAAGGTTTATTAGGTTATCGGAAATTCGCAGGAAAAGATGCAGACTGTCTATCACAACATGATCCAGAGGAATAGAGGGAAATAATGGGGTATGCTTTACATTGTACCGTTCACCCCGGGATCCTAGCTTTGACTTTTGTTGGATTTCTTCGATTGAGCGAGCACCTTTAGAAGTATCTGACAGAGACCATGATTTTCTTCCATCATAATTGTCATACAGTGGGCACTTGCACCGAATACATGGGTGACCTGAAGATGCTGCACCTAAGCCACAAATACACGCAAGGAATTTCCAATCCCCACCTAAGAACCACTCAATATCAAGACACTCAGTTCCAACTTTCAATTGCTTAAGTGATTCAACATCTCTCCGGATATCTGACAGAGATTGGGCAAGTTTCTCATAGTTTTCTGGCTCTTTAAGAATGGCTATTAGATGATTCCCATTGGCTGTCATTGCCTTTGAACCTTCTTCTAGTATTGTAAATGTAACATTTACCACATGAAGTCTTTTTCCAATATTGGTTCCATCCCCCGACAACTTTACCCGAATCTTTTTGTTCTGCATTACCGAGTCAGTGGGAGAGGTGTTTTGTAGCAAGTGTCGAACTCTCTCTTCCAGCCTTTCTTTAATGCTTTGCTGAACACCAATGGTATTCCCAGGGGTTTCAGTAAGTTTCCATTTACTGTTCAGGGCCTTTATCCTTTCCTGTACCTTCCATGACCTAGGAAGCTCCTTGCATGTCATTGAAAGTTCATGATATGCATCATTGGAGATATTGAACCTTTCCTTTGTGTACAACAATAAATTAATTTCATCAATTTCGTCATTGGTCAGTGTTTCAGTGCTGGATGAGGGATTAATTTCATCCTCATTAACTAAATTTATTGTTTCATATTGCTGATTGTTCTCATTGTAAACTTCAACTTTTGTTGCAAAGAAATTATGAAGTCCTAGAAATGCTAGAGAGGTTTTGCTGACCATTTGCTTTTTGATTCTGGATCTTTTGTTGGGTTTAGGTGTCCTAAGAATTTCCAGCTTTGGTACTCAGGCTCACTACACATAAAATTATGCTCTCACTCAATACCCCCAGAGCTTTGCTTGTAGCCATTGAAACTACAGTAGCTGCCATAGTGTCATAGCTCTACCAATAGATACCAAATTTCCTTAATAAGCTCTGTAAACTGAAGTGAGTCTCCCAAAGCAACATGTGTGGCCATGAAATATTTTAGTGAGGTTTATATTCTCACTCTAAAACTGAATAGAAAAGTTTAACTTAGAGAATTAATTCGAGCAGACAACCACTGTGGGAAATGCCTTGTACATTTAATACATAAAAGTACAGGAACGAGCACACTTTCCCCTTTCGAAATATATATAGTAAAACACTTTTCAGTAAACACCACACACTATAAAATAGACTCCGATATCACACAACTAAAGTATAAAACTTACTTATTTATTTGTGCCTCAAAATATGGACCTTCCCCAGAGCTTTCATGGCTATAATTTCCTTCGTCATTTCGCCCTTCTTCGCCATCGGTTGGTAATGCATCCGTTTTCCATACAAACAGAACAGTTATTACAAATGCGAGCCAGACAAGGCTCAGTGGAGGCATTCCTAGCCTAATTGTATGCAGTATGCAAAACAGCTCTCAGAGAATAATCATTTGCCCCAAAAGGTTTCCCTCCAAAATTCATAAATTTGGTATCAAAACAATCAGTAGATTCCAGGCTTTCTAGATTCGATCCTACTTTTGGCATTTTGGACGATGGGATTGAGTTCAGCTCCTTTTTATGCAGACCGCGCTGCCATCTAGAGATCAGTTGTAGGTCAGCTTATGCAAAACAAATTTGCCCCTGATTTTTTCAAGATTTCCTTAAATCTTTTAAAACATTTGGATAATATAACAAATGAATATTAATAATCCGTTTCTACTTTTAAAGAAAGTACTAAACAAAACGAAATATCTTCGAATATGGGTCAAAATCGTAGGTTTCTGAGTGATTTCGGAATGAAATTATGGGGCCTGGGGACGAAAATAAAACTAATAAGCAAATGTCCAAAATATTTTGCCATGTATCAAAGATCTTTCAGGACATAATCCCTATTGGAGAATGGATGAAAACTATAAACGTGTTATCAACTACCAATTTCAAGTTCATGGATTAAAGTTATATAATTATCGAAAAAACCCACGATATTATAGTCAGTCAGAATTTTTATATGATTTTTAAAAAAAACTCGCTAACGTAGATAAAACCAAAATTTTATTTGGTTATAAAGGGGGTAGAACTGAATCCGATTTATGTAAAATAATGGGTGTAGCATGTATAAATTTAGAGCATTTTGGTATTGAAAAATATGAGAAATTAGCTAAATATTTTCATAAAGATATAAAGATTTGCAAGGAACATGTAAAACACAACGTCCACTGCTCATTGTACGAGGTTATTCTTTTTGCAGCAAAAGTTAGTGATTTAACACAGAATATAAAAGCAAGAGATAAAATTTTGTACTATTATGGGTGAAAAAAAATTATTATAAAAAAGCCGCTTTTTTGGTTTCATTCGGTAGACGAGTATGGTAAAATCCCGGCAAAAGGCAACCATGGTGCATATCATTTTCGAGAACAATCAGCGAGGCAAGGTGCTATCATTAAACCTTATGTTGATGAGCAAACGAGAGTTATCACTTTTTACAACATCAATCAGCAAAGCGCCGATGTATTTTCTTTATTTAACACATTCTACCGACTCAGACGTGTGGGAAAAAAGATAAATTATTGATTCTATAGAAATAAAAATTTCTAAAAATGTACAGGGTGAAGATGTTGGGAGTATTTTCTTTTCTATACTTCAAGTAGAAAAAAGTTTATTAAAAAAACAAAAACGTTTCGTGGAACACGCGATAACACCACGTCAATTAATACCGCGGGAATCAAAATCTGCGTATTTTACAACACCCATGTTTTCAAGTTCAGTTAAATTAGAAAATTTAAATTATAATTTAGATCGAAACGAAGACTTAATTTTGCTTCAACATATTGAATTTACAGAATTTATTAAAAAAAATGGTAAAAAATATGGTGTAGCTTTTTTACCCTATGTAATGTATGAAACCCGTGTAACTTATTCTGATAGTTATTTTTAAAGTGATAAATAAAAAAGCTTTTTTTTTGTATTTTTTTCTTTTATTTAATAAAAATTAATCTAAATAATATTTGTTTACATATGGTTGGCGGTAATTTACCAATCCTCCAGACTGTTTTTTTTTAAAAATTTTTATTTTTTTTACATTAGAATTTATTTTTTTTTAAATTTTTTTTTCTAGTAGTTTCAAAATCATCCATAATCTTCAAAATTCTTTTTTTGCCCCTCCACGCTGTCTTATTTTCCCTTTAAAAAATCCATTTCCTCGCTGACGTTTTTTATTCATTTTTTTCTGAAATATCCACGAGGCCAATATTCATTACCGTAGTCAGCAAAAATTTCTTGATTTATAAAGCATCGACACAATGGTTGGGACCGTCACATAAACTATATTACGCTATTGTTTTAGCGCCATATTTGCGATCCATATCGCGTACTGTTGTTTTTTCCCCGGTGTAGTAGACAACATCGTTCAGACGATTGAAGGGTTTTTTCCAAGCGAACAACCCCTTACCAGCGTTAGGAATTTGTGATTTTTTAACACGTAAGTTATTTTCTTTCCCTAAATGTATCCAACATTTACTTGTATGCGCTGTTCTTTTACGACATCTCTTTTTTTTCAACGTGTTGCTTCGACATTGTAGAACATTACGTTCATCTTGTGAAAAGACTCATTTTTCGCCCACCTCTATTTACACCCCGTTTTCCCATTTATTTATTTTTTTAGAATATTGTTCTTATTCCTATATAAAGATTCGGATTATTTTCTATTTTTTCTTTTTGTTGAATAAAATTTATTAAACACTCTACCTTATACAATATATCTGCAGGTATGTTTATTATTTTTTTTGCATATGATTAAAACGTTGTGTTAATTCAAAACTTCAAATAAATATTAAACTTTCATCGTTATTTTGAAATTCTTTTAGACAGTCTTTTAAGATAAAGGGTGTGAATAACATTTGCGGGTCATTATCTGTGACTTCGTACCCGATGTAAGTAGTATCACTATCTCTATTTTTTAAATAAACTTCGATATGAATTAGATGTTCCCCCATGGGATTTTTTTTTTTAAATAAAATGAGAATATAAAAAACTTAGATTTTTATATATTTTTTTGTTTTTTAGGGGGTTTTTTTTAAAAAAAGGGAGATTTATGTTCTAAAGATAAACTTTTTTTCACATTCAATTGCATAAATATACGTGATTCAGAGACCGCGTTGATGGTAAAGAAGGTGAAGAAAAAGAAAAAAGAAAAAAAAAATTTTTTTAGAAAAAAAATGGCTGAAAAAACAGTGTTTACGGAAGAAGATGTGAGTGAAATAATTGAATTATTAGAAAAAGGAAAAAAGAAAGGACTGACTCGTAGTGAAATAAAGGAAGAAAATTTTAAAACGAATCTTGTTGAAAGTTCAAATAATGACAAATTTAAATTTACTCAAAAAACACTACACGTATCGATTGCGCGAAAAACGGGGATGAATTTTATTGCGTTTATTCAATCGCTACGTGTAGTGTTTACGTATTTACTGAACGTAGCTCGAGCGTCTACGAATTCAGAAGATGATTATGTACGCTTTATTTTTTCACACACCCCAAAAACGTATTTTTCAACAGCTGTTCTACCGCTCAAACATTTCGATGTTAATTTTTTATTAAATATTTTTGAAAAAATGATGCAAAGCAACCGTGCGTTGATCGCTAATGGGTGGGAAACGAATGTCATAATTCAAACGTTTCCCTACACGAAATCGTTTAGTAAAAATGAAAAAAAAATAAACAAATAAGAAAAAAAAAATGTATAGCCAGCTGGGTAACGGGAGTGATGACGATGAGGGTGGTGGGGGTAAAATGTTCAAAAATACGGTCGTGATCAACGCGTGGGTGTTTTTTACGTCATATGCTGTGGCTTAAACAAAATTATTAAAAATTGTTGTTTTGTAGTTAGTTTATTAGTTAGTTTATTAGTAGGATTATCGCACTTAAAAAAGGACACGGAATACGTGCAAATGGAAAGAACCCCACATAGCGGTGTCGATACACTGTACACTATCGATGAAATTCGCAATATTTATGAGACGTGCGGGATACCCGAGGGATGTGTGAAAACAAAGAATTTTCGCGATGTTTACGAAAAATTTCTTAAACGTCAGGGTGTCGATCTGGTAATATATTCGGATAAATTTGATAATATAATCTACGATTCACGTACCGATAAAGAGGGTAATTTAATTAAGTTAACCAATAATATACAATTATTGGATGAGGTTGAGCATGATATCAAGAATTATCAAGGCCGAGGTTTGTGTTATCTGCCGAAGCTGAGGGCTGAGGCGGATAACACAAACAGAGGCCTTGATAATTCTTGATATCGTGCAATAACCGAATTCAATAATTGTTTTATTATACAATTATAAATGTAGAAGCCTTTAGAAAGTTTTTTACAAAGTTAGGTAAAAATAGTAAATATTCATACCGTCTTCAGTTCGAGGTTCGCTAACTTTTTTCGCTTTCAAATACAATTTTCTCTTTCAAACACCGCTTTAAACTCTAACAGCTGTATGTGTAGCTCGCTTGTTTTTTCTAGGTGGCTTTAGCGTCAACAAAACGTGCCAAATCCGCCGGATTAATCCGCTTCTGACCTTCACTCCTAAGGACGGCCACCATGTTTGTTTTGTTCAAACCGCTGGCCAGCGCGTCATACCTACAGATAATTTTTGATATTTTGTAGGTGGCAAGATATCAAGAATTATCTGTAGGTTGTTAGCCAATCACAATCGAGAATGTATCAGTATTGTATAATAATATTGTTTGTTTGTGGTTAAATAATAATCATTATTACGTTGTTTTAAGCATGGTTAAATTTTCGAAGCTCGCACCGTACTCCTTCTGCGTTAAATGCATGAGTTATTATAAACGTTTTGAATATAAAGATTCGCATATATGCAATAACCACTTAACATGTCCACGGTGTTTTAAGCTCTAATTGTATACCCGAGTGTAAAATTGAGTGTTCTTCTGGTAATATTTTATTCTATAACGAACGTTGTTTTGCGAACCATTTAACGAATTGTATTTTTAAACCTCAACAGATTAACTACGGTAAAATAACACCCTGTCAATATATGTTTTTTTGTAACACTTGTAATAAGATTCTTCCTCGATTTCGTTTTTTTCACGGCCAGAAATATGAAAATGCATAACTGTGAAAAACATTTTTGTTTTCATTGTTACGCTTATAGGGATAAAACGCATTTTTGTTATATGAAAACATTAAAAAAAGAAAACGCGGGAAAAAATCAAGATTTTTTTTTTGATTTCAAAACACGTACCGATGAGAATAAATTAATGATACCGTATTATTGCATCGTGCAGAAAGTATGCTGTAAATGCGAGAATATTGATTTTAAAAAAAGTAAAATTTACAGTGTTTACGAAGAAATGTACGTGTTTGAAGAAGAAAGGTACTACTACTGTCGTTCGGATGTTGATATTTTACGAAATTTTCTATGTTTATGCGTGAAACGGGTGATGTGAACCCTTTTTATGATACAAGATGTGTCACCATACCGAGGAGTTTGGCGTTGAAAGTGTTTCGAATGAATTTTTTAAGAGAGAAGTGTGTGGGAATTATACAGGCTTCGGGGTATAGAGGATTCGCTAATCAAAGTGTTGTAGTGTTGATATGGCTAGAAAGAGTGAACGAGGAAGAAGCAAACGGAATGTCGGAGTACAAATGTTCACAAAATGGCGAGAAGCAAATTTTAAGTCATTATGTTGACAGGTTTTATAATGGCATTGTGAACCAGTTCCACGGTTGCCCGAAATGTTATTACCCCTACAAAGTTAACCAGTTAAATAATACAAAATTTACCAACCTTTATGCGGGGACTAAAAAATTCACACATCAGTTGGAGAAAGTCGGGTATAAAGTAGTTGAAAAATGGGAGTGTGATTTTCGGGAGGAAACCAAACTTACAAAAAAATGTATAAGTGAAAAAAAAAATTATCTCTATCCCTATCTCCCGTTAGAAGTGAGAGATGCGCTTTACGGGGGGAGAACATCACCCGTTTGCTTGTTTAAAAATGTTAATGAAAATGAAAAAAATTCATTATGATGATTTTACATCTTTATACTCATATGTTCAAAAAGCCTACAAATACCCTGTCGGACATCCGACGATTTCTATTAAAGAGGAGTGCGAGGTGGTGAAAATATCTGAAGTATTCGGGCTAGTAAAATGTCGTATTCTACCACCGCAAAATTTATATTTCCCCGTTTTACCCGTTCATACCAAAGGGAAATTAATATTCCCCTTGTGTCGCACGTGCCTCCATACAACTCAATTAACACGATGCACACATACCGAAGACGAGCGTTGTATTTTGGGAACGTGGACTAGTGTAGAAGTGAATAAGGCAATTAGGCCGTCACCTGTTGCATTCTTTCGTTCAATTTCGTTGCACATGTCGCGAGGCTAAGAAATTCTTTCATAGTTTAATGTATTTAAGTCTCCTGTGTTAAGAAATGCCAAGCCCCCATCGGCAATTGTGCACAATAAGTAGAAAATTAACATGAAACTTGTGCCAGTTTCTATCTCCGTAACTGGCCGCCATTTTGAATTTCTGAACACTCTTCGTGGTATCACCCAGGCAACACGAACTTTTGCCTGCGATCAGGCAACGCGGCCACCCTGGAAATTGTCTCAACTGATGCAAAATAATATGGCTGACATTAGAAATTTAAAGTTATGCAAATGTTTTATTCATTTTGACGATGAATCACAATCTCTCACACAAGTTACCGACCAGCGTTTATTAAAATTTATAAGTTGCCGAAAAAGATGGGTTAAGCTAGAAGGCGAGAAATCGGAGATTTGTCGAAAATCATACGATTTATTTACTGACGAAGACGTAGCTGAATTTCTTTCTGCAAATACGTGTGAGGATCTGCAATGGTATTATCAAAACTGCTACAAAAGAATTTGCGACGAAAATAAGCTTAAAACGGCGGAAGAGAAACATTTATCTGGTCAAAGCAACCAAGAGAAAACGGACAGTGAAGTTGCTCCACCACGAAGGAAGTTGACACGCCTGTCTCTCGCGGATGATGGTCGGGAAAACAAGAAGTCTGGTGTACCCGCTAGGACATCTCATGTCTTCCTACCTAGATGCATAATTTGTGAGAAAGAATCAGATTTGTTTGTCATGGTAAGTCTGAAAATTAGAACTGAATAACCCTAATTTATTTATTTATTTATTTAACTTATAATAACAACTTCATATTAGTTTTGTAACATAAGTGTCATTCAAATGATCTACCTAAAGCATGGTTGCCATAAAATTGATGGAATTGCAGTTGCAAGAATTCTAACAATTGTTGCACAATTTTCTCCATGATTTAAATAATCTGCGTTAAATGGGGGATTCGTGGGAAGCGTGTAATCGCTGCAACTCCCATTTTCATTAATTTATATCAGTTGCAAAGATCATGATGATCAGCTAAATTTTTGTGATACACTGTAATCTCTCTATTAAGCCCCCCAGGGGCTTATTCTTTTCAGGCTCTTTTGAGAGGGGGGGCTTATTGGAGGGGGAGGGGGCTTATTGGAGAGGGGGGCTTATTTATTTATTTATCCATGAAATGATATGATAATTTTCTTCAAGAATGATATAATGTATGTTTCACAATAGTATATTTAGTCCCCTCGTGTTCGTGTGGTTCGCGAAGCGGGCCTCGCGACGCGAAGGTACTAATCTCGACGGATTGGACGGTAAGTCCGGTCGGGGATTGTACCCATGTTGGTGGTTTGGAGTATCCATTTGTGTGTATATATATTTATTTATTTATTTATTTATTTATTTATATGTAATGATCAACGGAGACCATGTTGGGGATCCGTGGGGTGATGGTGGTTAAAAGGGTACACGTGTTTCAGTAGTTTGTTACTCAAAAAATATCATTTTCGTTCGAGTTTGAGTACAAAACTACAAAAGTTCGGAGAAGAAAAAATGTTTATAAGCTGGCTAGAAATGTTGAGACGTATTCAAGGGAAAGACAAGAGAAAGAAACAGGCGAACGAACGAAGGGAACAGACCGAACAGCACTAGGCCAGAGCAAGATACAAGGAGAACTACAGTATATTAAAGCGACTTGAGAAAAACAAAACACAGCGTCTAAAATTACATCAGAGTTTATAGTCGAAGAAACGAAAAGAGCGACTCGCAATATCAAGGCTAAACACGATATCTAGAACTACATCAGCGGAGAGAGGAACAGCGAAGAGAAGGGCTAGAAATTATGCCAGCAAACACAGCAAAAAGAATAGCACAAGAGAAAGATGGTATACGAAGGTACAGAGATATTTTTTAAAACATTTATTTATTAATAACAAAAGAAAACGATATATCTCTGTGTAGGAATTGTTGGTGGCATACATGTACTGTACAATCATGTATTTGACATTTTCATACATTCACTGTACTGCACATTGTTTTGTATAGTCTTTATATTGTATTTTGTGCAAAAAGACAATACAATTTGTACTGGTATGCTACAATGGGAGGTACGGCACTCCCAGATATTGACTATACAGGGATGTGCCACTGGAAAGGGAATGGTTTTCATTTTTAGTTTGGAACAGGGTACCGGTGTAATAATTTTCACACTTTTGATCTGGTGCAGGGTCTGTTCTTATATGCGGGCAGTCATTTACTCCTTTCTTTCAGTTTACCATTTTTAGCCATTTTGTGTGAAGCCAATTCCTTTGTCTGGAGTAACCAACATAATTTAAGGGTTCAGTGGTACTGGGATTGAAGGCAGAGTGCATTAATAATAATAAACAATGAACACGAGGGGTTTGCATTAATGTATTTCTAGTAATATTACATAGTTTTACATTGAATGCATGAATGAGGGGGGGGGGCTTAATAAATTTCTTCATCTCAAAAGGGGGCCTATTGGAGAGGGGGGGCTTAATAAAGAGATTACGGTTATGAAAATCAGGCAAGGCTTAACATGGTAAAGCAATAGCTCCGTAGGAATACTGCATACCCATAAAATTAGGCAATATTATTTTTTTCTCAAAATAGCAAAAATCTTTTATCGCTAATTGCTATACTTCAAAATTTATCTTAGCAATCTGGAAAAAGAAAAAGAATGCCACTTGTCATCTGTGAGACTGTAGATACAGGTCTATTACGAGAAGCAGCAACTAAGAAGAAGGATGACAGGATTTTGCTTCAAATAATGGATAAAGACTACGTGGCTATTGAGGTTAGATACCATAGGAAATGCTACACAAATTACACTAACTTTTTGTATAGATGGGACAAAAAAGCAAGTGACAGTGCTAAGCCTCTTTATAATGCAGGACATGCACAGTTTTGTAAAGAGGTAGTCGAGGAACTCATCAAGAATAAAGAAGTAACATTTATGTCACACCTCTATAAAAAGTTTGTCAAGATAGTACAAAGAGTTGAAGGATTAGATGCAAGAAGCTTTAGGAAATTCAGATTGAAAGAAAGACTTATTCATTCATTCATTCATATCCACAACTTGTATTTGTTACACCAAAGCAACGAAATGTTAGTGAAATTGTCTTCACAGAGAATTTGTGTCTGATCGATATTGTGGGAGATGATCCTGATTTACATCCCAGCAGTGAGAGTGATCACGATGATGATGACTCAGATGAATTGGATGACATGAAAGCAAATGAACCCATCATTAATGAGGCACAAGTCTTGTATCATGCTTCCATGTTACTCAAGGGAAAGATAGCCAGTATCCAGGGACTTCGGGTTCCATGGCCTCCTGTGGCTGTGGACATCAGCATTGAAAATGTTCAGGAAATTGTTACACCAACTTTATTTAATTTCTTGGCTTGGACTCTTGGATTTTCTGATGAAGCACAGATTGATTCTTATGTAGCTGTTACTGACAAGCAGAAATCAAGAATATTTTCACTGGTACAGGACATGATCTTTATTTCATCTAATGGAAAAAAGTTTACACCAAAGTCTTTGTCATTGGCAATGGCGACGAGGCAGTTAACCGGATCATCGAAAGTCATTAACCTGTTAGGTCAGTTTGGTCATTGTATGTCCAACAATTTCGCACTATGCCATGAAACAGGGTTAGCCGAATTAAGCATATCAGATGAAGGAGTTGTTCCAGCTGGTGTCAGAAAGAACCAGAACATTGCAATAGCTTGGGACAATGACGATTTTTTAGAAGACACGAAAACAGGAAAGGAAACAACTCATGTAACAGGGGGTATCATAATACAAAGAGATTATGAAGAAATCGAAAGTCAGAATACATCAAGAGAAAACATCCCAAGAGCATCATCCTTAAAGCATGTTCCAGATCAAATTGCTCCTTATACTTTGGGGAAAAGAGTGACAGTTGATCTCCGCAAGGCTCTTGAAGACATTGATCTTAGCGAGAAAGCTCATGAACAGCCACAAAGTTATGGAAAGAAGCTTGATTTTTCATTTATCGTGAGTCGCATGCTGCAAACCGACACTCTTTTACCTAACTGGACAGGTTACAACACATTACTATCCAAAGAAAGTATCCCACAATTGTCTAAAGTTGTGTACCTGCCTATAATAGATGCATCTGCCACAGATTTCTCGACAATTAAAACCATTCTTCAGAGGAGCAAGAAGATTGCTGATGAATTGGGTCTACAGTACGTATGCCTTGTCTTTGATGAAGCAATTTATTCAAAGATTCAACAAATCAGGTGGAAGGATGTTACCTATGTGGATCGTTTTATCGTACGTATGGGCGCTTTTCATATGGCCATGTCTTTCTGTGGTGCAATTGCCAAGCTATTTGGAGATGGAGGCTTAAAGGTAAGCTCAGCAATTTTTATGTACATTTAAAGGTTCATATTCTTTTGATAATGAACATCTGCCCCATTTGTACCTCGAACCTCTAGTGGTGGAAAAAATCAATTTTTCTTCCTGCGAACGCTGCCTAAAAGTAAAAAATTTTCGTGCAGCCAAAAACTCTTATTCTCAAGTAATGCTTTATACAAAGTTTTTTTGAAAAAAACCTCATGTTGGTTATTTCAAATCTCCTGCGAGTGGTGCTTGTGTGCTAGCCCAATTTTTCCACCCCTGCCAACCTCATTGGTAGACATAAGAAGTAAATTTACAGTATTTCCATATCTCTTTTCAGGATTTGTTGGGAGTTGAAGCTGACCTTGTCGCAGCTGGATCTTTGAAAGGAGTAATGACTGGAAAGCACTATAACCGAAGTTTGAGAACACACAAAGTAATTTATGAGGCAATGATGCGTATGCTGTTCAATTCATATCTCCAATCATTACCACTGGAATCTCAAATCGAAATTAAGGGGTTTATTGGTATGTTAATGCTGTAAATATATACATGAAACCTCATTTAATAATGGCAAAACGTAATTTGAACACGTCTCGTAATAGTTAAGAGTTTTAAATCATTGTGATTGTTTAAATTTAACAACTTTATTTTGATCAAATTTGTGCAATACATTTTTGGTGTTTAAAGAGTTAAATAAACAGAGAATGAAATTGTAAGTATAAATGTTTCAAAAAGGCAAGGTCAGAATGGGACTCTAGGATGTTGCACAATTAGGAAAGTGACATGCAATAACATTTATAGAATAAGAAGAACCCTTTGTTTCCTTTCACAGAAAGCATGGCAGCGTCTTACCCTGACAAAAACTTTGGGGATTTCCTACAGTCGATGAGGCTTGAGGGAATTATGGATAATTTCAGTCTCTACACGAAAACGAAGTCTGCATCCAACCGTACAATGGCGTACTGGTTACTGTACATTAAAATGGTACAAGTTCTCCTCCTCTTCATTCGTGCTACCATAGAAAACGACTGGCAATTACACTTGTCTGCCGTTCGTTCCATGCCGCCTTGGTTTTTTGTAGCTGGTCGGATCAATTATGCTAGATTCGGCTCCATGTATTGGTTGGAGATGATTTCTTTGGATAAAACGCATCCAGGTAAAACTGGGACAATGTTCTCATGATTGCTTTCCCCACGAAAAAGACGATCTTAAATTTCTAATTAGCTACTTATAGAGTATGGGTTGAAAAGTTTTCATGAATCTTACTGCTAAATAGATACATCTGTGAATTCTAATCATATATAAGGCACTGTTATCCAACTAACGCCCATTTATGCATGACTATTCTACATGTATCTTTTATAGGAGCTATCCAAGGAGCTGTTGAAACCTGGACATGTCAAAGACAAGATAGTTACGGATTTTCCTCAACGGCATGCGACCAGACGATGGAGCAAACGTTTAATAGAGATTCGAAAACTAAAGGCGGCATTGTTGGCTTCACTCTCAATCGCTCTGCTGTGAAGAGATGGATTTTAGCTCAGTCGGAGAGAGGATCTATCACGAGGCAATGTTATGTTGTCGCTGGCCTTCATGAAGAAGAAAGGTTCAAATTTGCTTATAAATTGTTATATTTGCATGGGTAATATTGATCGACTGCGAAGTCCCATACCTGCGAAGAGCTCTGGCTATTAGAAAGAAATAGCATTCGTCGTGGTTTATTGCAGTAACAAAGTTTCCCTTTTTTATAGGTCACGTAAAGATGTCGACTCCTCTCAAATTAAGCGTCATAATGCTGAGGTTGAAAGTGTTGTTGAAACGTTATCCAACATGACTGATCCATTTGATGATGATCTTGAGGACCTTGTAAATATTGCTAATGGTGAAATTGCTACTGCGTCCGTATCAAATGATCTTCTGAAGTCCCACGAGATTGGTGAGAGAAAATTCGAAGAATTTGTCTCACAGAAGGTCAAAGCTGCCAACCCGGATATCTTCACAACGATACAGAAGACAAACTTGAACACTTTCTCGAAGAAAAGAACTAGCAGCAAAGCAAGTACGAAGCAAGGTAAAGTCGTTGAATTACGCAATGATTCAAAGTTCATCTCCCGCCTTTTAGCCATTGGTCAATCCCGTGAGATTGACATGCGGAATCTGATGAAATATAGTCTAAGAAAATACCCTGCGCCGTTGGCAACAAGTATTGGTGATTTAGTGAAAACTCCAAAATGTAAACTTATGCACGAATTGCTTCGCCGTGCAGACTGCAATGTTGACCCTCCCGAAAATACTGATGCACTTCTGCTTGATGGAATGGCATTATTGCAGACGCTCAAAGATATTCCGGGGACATTTGGTGATTTAGCAGAAAGAGTCGTTCGCATCATAATCAGCTCAGCAAAGAAAGCTCAAGGAAATAGGGTAGACTTCATATGTGATACTTACCCATCAGTCAGCATAAAAAATATTGAGCAAGAAAAGAGATCGATGTCGAGTGGCACTCGGGTCAGGATCGGTGGTGCAACTCAAAAAGTTCCTCGACAGTTCAAGAAGTTTTTGTCTTTAGGCGAAAACAAAGAAGCATTGATTGAATTTATTTTCCAACATATGGCGACTCTTGATCTTGCACGAATACTACAGCATGTCACTTTGTTTTTCACGCATGGAGCCGACTGTCACAAGTTTTTCGTTGATACCTTAAGTGATAACATGCTGAAAATTGAAAGTGTCCCAGAGCTGTATTCAAACCATGAAGAGGCTGATACGCGATTAAACCTGCATGCGCAACATGCTTCTACAATGCACAGCAACGTCACGATCCGAAGCCCTGACACAGATGTTTTTATTTTATTCTAATGTTGGCCCATAAGGTTGAAATCAGATCTTCGCTATGTTTTGACACTGGTGCTGGAAACAACAGAAGGCTTATTGGCATCAATGAAGTTTATGATCAATTGGGATTGCGTATGTGTAACGCACTTATTGGTTTTCATGCTTTCACTGGTTTGTATATTTTGTAAATGTTTTTATTGGAATAATCTATAAAACTCGAAATAGTCGCTTCTCTTACCTTTGATATGTAAGACTGTTTATATGCTAGATGGGGGGGGGGGGGGAGTAAATTGTGTCGTCAATGTCGTCAAGACCACCGACTACCGTATCGTTGTGAAATAACTCGGAAATAGCGCGTAAATTGAGCGTTAATGTAAAATTCCATTGTGATGACGTCACAAACTTCAATTGCCGTTTTCGAGTAATTGTGCACACTTACGAACGGGGGCTTCGAAAATATCTATTTCCAGGGTCATGAAATGCCTTATCATCGTAAAATTATTTAGCCTCGCGTTGTGTGCAACGGAATGTCATTTCTAGTGCTTTTATTAAGTCGCATGTGACGGCCTAAATTGAAAAAGGATATCGAATTATTAAAGTTTATGAAATTTACCAATACCCCCGGCGAGAAAGAATTTTTCAAGAGTACGTGAATTGTTTTTTAAAAATAAAACACGAAGCATCCGGTTTTCCCGACGAATGTTACGATGAGGATAAAAACTTAATCGATAGCGAAGTTGATAAATATATCGCGGATTATTATAAAAACGAGGGAATTTTATTAGATAAAAATAAAATAGTGTATAATCCCGGTTTACGCGCTACAGCCAAAAATATACTAAACGCGCTTTGGGGTAAATTTGCGCAAAATGAGAATAACACGAAAGTTGATTTTTTATCCGATTACCACGAACTAATAGGGCTAGCAAATGATCCGAATGTAGAATTAACTTCAACTGATTTTGTTAATGAAAATATCCTACGTGTCACTTATCAACAAACCGAAGTTGTGACAACACCGTTAAAAATGGGGAACGTAGTTATCGCGAATTTTGTCACAACCTACGCACGTTTAAAATTGTACGAATTGATAGATGGATTAGGTACACGAGTTTTATATTTTGACACCGATTCTGTAATTTACACGAGTAAAAATACCGACGAATTAGACGAATTAGGGGTAATTACTTAGGGGAATTAACAAATGAGCTAAAAAAAACCCAATGGATCACTCAATTTTGTTCGACCGGCCCCAAATCATACTCATATCGAACGAATTTAGATGCAGAAATTATCCATATAAAAGGGTTTAGTTTAACCAACGAAAAAATAAAAAAAAAGTTAAATTTTGAATCATTAAAAAATTGTGTTGAAAAAAATTCGCAAGTAATCAAAATTAAATATACAGATAAAATAACTTGCGATAAACTTAACCATATTTTTATCGAAGATGAGGTTAAACAATTCACTTTAACCTTTAATAAACGTGCAGCTAAAAATAATTTTTACACCGTTCCTTATGGTTTTTTAGAGACGTAAATTAAACGAGGCTGTATTTCCATTTCAACACCCTTTTATGTTAACGTTATGCGGGCCATCTCAGTGTGGAAAAACGTTTTGGATCTATAAATTATTGCGATCTATCGAAGTAATGAGTACACCTTTAATTAATAAGGTTGTTTTTCTATACACAACTCATCAACCGCTGTACAGTGAAATCGAACGCTTGGGGAAAGAAAAAGGGATACAAATTGAATTTATTGAATGTAATAAGGGTATACCGAAAGCTGGTGATTTGCAGTCGAATTTAAGCGATAATACTTTAGTTGTTTTAGATGATCTTATTTATGACTGTTGCCGCTTCTTCGAAAAATTTTTTAGATAATTTAAATAATTTTGCATGCCGTGACGCACATCATAAAAATATGAGTGTTATTTTCACGTGTCAAAATTTAATGTACGGGGATGGAAAATTACGAAATTCACGTGTCAACAGTCAATATCATCTAATGTTCAAAAATTTAGCTGATGTTAGAAATATGTATACTATTGCTGACAATAAGAAAATTAATCGAGATATATTTAGCTCTGTTTTAGACGATGTTAATAAAGATCCCTACGGATATTTATTATTTGATAACCGCGCAAATAGTTACGAAAATGCACATCTTCGAACTAATATATTTCCCGGTGAAAATACGATAATTTATAACGTGTAAAAAAAATATTTTTTTTTTTAAAAATAAAAAATATATTATATATATATGTATTTGTAATTTATTTTCTCTTCATCATATGAAAAAAAAATGAATCAGCGTGGAGGGTTTTATGATTATTATCGCGCGAGACGCGATAATGAACTCGCACGTTTATACCGCAAAAGAAAGAAAGGAGGTTTTCATAGAAAAAAACAAAAAGGGGGTTTTCTTACATTGTTGAGGGGTATGTCCAAGTCGCGACAACGAGGTGGGGGAAATAATAAAAGACAACGTAGTGGGCGTCGGCGTTCCAATCCGAATAAGTGGTGGAGAGAAAAAAAAGGCGGCGCAATCTTAGCAAGGTTTCGTTTGTTTAAAAAAAAAGGTAAATAAAAAAAGACGTGGTGGAACAACGGTGCATGTCCCGCCAGGACGATATGTTAGAGGGTTTTTCTCTTTTAGAGGGAATCAAAGTATAGTGGGAATGAAAAGAAAACAAAGAGGAAAGGGAATGAAAAAAAGACAAAGAGGAAAAAAACAAAAAGGAGAATCCCCCCCCCCCCCCCCATGGCTCTTACGGCTTTATCAATGTTAAAATAAATTAAACAAACAATTTACTTTTTAATAAAAGATTCACAAAAATTACGACAGCATTGTTGTTTTTCTTTACTACTACTTTTACATTTCTTTAATATTGTTTCATCAATAACACTACCGAATCTAAAATCTAATTGTTTTTTTAAGTTAATTTCATTATGTATTTTTGTTTTATTATTTTTTCCCCCCACCATTTATTACTATTATTATTATTTTCTATTTTATTTCTACTTTTCTCGTATAAATATAATAAACACCAATACCCGCAAGTATACGTTACTTTTGATTGTAATTGGGGTTTTTTGAACATATATAAATTTTTTATTCTTTTTTTTTTCAAATTTTTCCCAATAATTTCGTTGATAAAAATCGACGGTTTTTGCAAAACTATCGAAGAAATACATTTTATCGTTATCCATCCAGATAGCGATCCAATGGGTACCCCCAGAATCACTTTCATCCGTGTTCCATATCCCGCAACAATTTTTTGTTATATTTTCGGGGAGGATATCTGCTGGAAAAGCTCCCAAAAAAATTTTTTTTAAAAAAAATTGTCAAACGCTATCTTATTAATCTCAGTGGTATTCAGTTTTTATTCAGATTTACACCGGTGTACTTCTATAATCACTTCTACCACGATTTGTTTCACGTGAAGAAAAATACCCTTTTTTTATGTTTCAACCATCCAATCGCTATCAGTGTCTTCTAAAGTATCTGAGGTTGATACGTGCCCCTTTGAAACATACTGTTTCTTAGAGTGTTCTTTTTAATGATACTTGCGGGCAAGTTTTTTTTAAAATATTTTAAAGCAGCCACCCGTTCGCTAGAATTTAACATAAACGTTTTAATAGCGTTGTGTGATAGATCGTATATTAAATCCGTTTTATTAACGGATTCTGTACCCATTTGAATATCACTTTTCAATCCTATTTTCTTAAAAAATTCTTTTATTTTTATTTCGAACCGGAAGGTCCGGGTAATAAATATATAAAATTGCCCCTGCAACGGTGTCCGCTGAAAAATTCATATGTACGTTGACAACACCACTTGGACGGTTAGGTAACACTTTTAAATGAGTATCGTTATTTGAAGTTAAATCGAAAGCTAAAATCCCATAACGATTTATAAAATCATTATAGGTTATTGGCATTTCGGAATGGTTTTTATTAAGAACTTGCCGTAATTGCTCGTATGCCTCAATTTCAATTGAATTTTTTATTGTTGATACGTTCACGTTGTTTACCGAATCGGATACGTTTGAATAATTTTCCCATCTAAAACGAAAGGTGTTCGAAGCAAAATTACCATCATAATTGAGCCGTCTCAAATACACAATGTATAAACGAACGGGGCAAGCTCCGTTAAAAACGTCGTTTTCTATGTGTGTTCTTCTCGCATCGGGTATATTCGCTGGAACCGTAGGGAATGTTGACGTATAATATCGGACTTCTTGTGAATTGGTGATGAACGCTGTATTTAACGCGTTACTTAATTGGTCTTTCGGTTTATAAATGGGAATTCTTAAATGTAAATTTTCTAGTGAAATTCTTTCCGTTGCTAAGGTTAGATCTTGGTGCACAGCACCCATGCACACAATATTTGTAGGTGCTCTGGCTAATTTTACTTCGATTTTGAAAGCTGTGGGAAGAAAAACTTCACCACCACTTTCACTAAAACACGGTACATCAAGTTTATTGATAAGATGCACCTCAGCGATATTGTTTGTAAGCGTGTGTCTAGCGAGACCACCTACATTATTACCATTAACGATGTCCCTTTGTCCAGCAGTATCTAAAATACTACAATTTATTTGTGGGGAATCTTTGTACATCTTCGGTGTTTCACGCGTGAGAAATTTTATATACGCTGAAATATAATTAAAATTATCAGTCGGAGTAATTAAGAGGAGATTTTTTAGATTATCGAGAAATTTTCGTCAAAAACGCTCAAAACTTTGTAACCAGGCTTTGTCATGCAATTGGGATAAATATCCGGGGTTAAAAACCCCGTTTTCAAGGAGCAGAGATTTTTTAGGAAATTCAGAGGAAAATTCACTTGAAGAAAGGAAACAAAATATTCAGAAAACACAAAACAGAGGTTTAGAACCGGATATGGTAAGTACTTCTTGTATGTTATGTAAATTTCTAGCGTAACATTAACTTATCGCGATATTATTGAAAACTACGACGCTGTCGACATGCCAGCGAGCTCTTAAACTTGTCAAGTCAGTGAAATTGAAAAACATTATCTAGTAGTAATAGTTGTTTTTAAACAAAATAAGCACACTGTGAGGAAATAACAGCGATGACAAAGGATTTTGCATGTACAGGAAGACGGCAGCGTGGACTTTAAAAATCGCGCGAACAAACTTGGCAATATGGCATAAAAAGACAACTATTTTATTTAGTTTAAGAAGTTGTTTGCAATAATTGACAATAAATAAATAAGTTGTTTGCAATAATTGTTTGGCAATAATAGTTGTTTGTAATAATTGTCAGTTATTTTGTCAGAAGGTTGTGGGTTTGAGTCCCGCTTTATATAGCTCAGTTTTTCTGAGTATTACGAACTAACACAGCTTGTACAGCAAACTGACAATTATTTTATTATATCTGGCAATCTGGCATAGTACTTGGTAGTTGGTAGACAGTCAATAATATTGAAAAACCCAAGAATTAAAATAAACTTGCCAGTAGAAATATGTGTTATATACAAAATAGGTCAAAGATATAATAAGGACAGTCCAAAGAAAGAAAATGCATTTTATAATATCAGTATTTCCTTTTTTACCCACGATAAAAACAAAGTGAAAAATAAGCGTTTTATATTATGCACTAAAAAGCTTACACAAGTTCTTTCTCTTTTTCATGTCTAGACAGTTTAGCAAGGCCAGTTAAAAAAGAAGAAAATGGACACATTTTAAAGAAACATAATTTTATAAGAAGAAATATAATTTTATAATTATTTAATCATTTAAAATGTACAAACTAGTTTTACATTGTAAAATGTAATTAAATTGTTATAATTGTACATGCACTACACCAGTAGTACAAAAATGAACCATGATTGAATTGTGTAGAAATAAGTTAATAGAACATCAACAGGTCATGTTTCAAAACTGTATTCAGCCACCTTAACTCTTACTAACTAGAAGGGTCACCCAACCCCCCCTGAGCCATCCTGGGACAGCCAACTTTGCATTCATTTTATTTAGTTGTGACAGCAGGTGTTTACATGGGGAATTTGACACTTGTGTTGGGTAGTAGGGTCACCCTGGGGATAATAATAGGGTCAACCCTAGGGGGTGAGGCAACTTTCCCTTATGTAAACAGTTTCACTCAGCTACCCGAGACAACTCCAAAGGAATGCTTCAACATGATTGGTTAAAAGTTGGTTTGCCCTTTGGGACAATCGAAGGTCACCCTTCATCCCTTCCCCCTAGTCAGTGCATAATTAATATGTGTAAAATATACAAAGAAGATAGTTAATTTAACTCATTAATGTTTAAGACTACCACCAATTTTAGAGTATACCATACATGTAAATTATTACAACGCATAATTAATATGTGTAAAATATACAGGGTGGTCAGATCAACGCGATTTTCTCCCACTTGTGCGGGCGCAGTTGGTCAGCGTTGTACATGCATTCTAGATAGAAATACGAATCAACATGGCTGACAACACGAGTGCGCCAAACAAGGAGAGACAGTTAAAACTCAATTTAAAATATTTTTCGGATTGTTCAGAACGGGGAGATCGTTTTTGGAATACTTCTATAACAGAAATGAAATTTTCCGTTGAGCGGGAGTAGATCAGAGCCGTTGGAAGCGTCGAAAATAAGCCCAACTACGGCATGGGCCATGGAGGGTCTCTTTGCTCGAGGAAGATGGTGGATTCCTACCTGAAAGAAGTGGCCATTGTGGCTAATTGCTGTTTTATATTTTCCTTATGTAACTAGTATGTTCCTTTCTGAACTATTATTGTGTCTACCAGAAAGGTAGCTTTCATCTGACATGACCTTGCATGATATAGCACCAATAACACGACATTCAATTTATTCAGCATTATGCAGCAGTCATTGTAAATTTGTACAACCCTGACTGGGATTACATTGATTGTTGCATTGTTAGCCACAGTGTATTGTAGTGCTTGTATTACCTGTTAATAGCAAGTGATTTACCTGGTGGAAACTGTAATTGGAAAATGAATAAAAGAGCCCAGCTCAAAATTTTAAAATACAATACCATAACAAAGGAAACCATTTAAAACAAAATATATTTAACCTCTTCAGAATGACTTAAAGAGTACATTGAATATACTTATAATATATATTATATATAACATAAACTATATTATATATAACATAATATAGTTTCATATTACAAGAAAAAATGGTAAAAACCTCCAATTTGGACTGGACCGCATTGATTTCAAGTCCTTGCAATTAGTTCAAGTCCTTAGGATTCGCCTTGGACTGGAACTTAATTGTGTGGACTTGAAATCCAGTCCAGTCCTCATTGTCGGCTTTGAAATATTACTTCACATTGTGTATCCACCATGACTGAAAATGCACATATGGAAGATTACATTTATTATTGATATTGCAGAGAGCCCCTATTGTTGCCATGAAATTAACAAACACATATTACATGTTTTATAAAATTACAGTACTATACTCAGAATTTCAAGGTTATGGTTTGGTTTACTTAAATAGAGATAATATTATAGGGACAAATGAATGTATTTTAAACACTGTATGGCTTGTGTTATGTGTATTATAAACTAAAATAAAAATATTTTCATCTGATCTGAGAAGTGTCATTACTGTGTCCTTCCTTTAAAATATACAGTAATATTAAAATACATGTAGCATATATTAGGCAGCATATAATTATATATTAAAATATGAACAAGTTCCCAAAATTGCTTAAATTCTATTGTCTTGTGTGAAACATTTTCACAAATTACTGCCCAGCTAAGGTAAAGTGTATGGATAAGGTAGATATTTTCAATTATTCCCTTGCTGGTAAGAAGACCTTTGCTCGAAACGTGAACTTGCTTGAAACACAGAAAGACCGCATGACAAAAGGTGAAAGAAAAAAGGTTATCTGGTATAAAGGGAGGTATATGTACATAAGGCCCTCATTGTAAAATATGTTAATGCAAGCTATAGTCTGTCTATCTATCTCTATTGGTCAACCGTTAGTCAGAGGTACCCTAAGGCAGGGGTGGGTGCTACTCCTATCCCAGATGGTGTTGATTTTGCAGAGGGAGGACAACCGGAGAACCCGGTGAAAAACCTTCGAAGCACAGGAGAGACCAACTAAACTCTACTCACATGGTCCAAGCTCGAGAACAGGGTAATTCCAAGACCCCAGTCACCCATCCAAGTACTAACCGCGGTCTAACTGGGCTTAACTGTTGGTGAGAAGCAGCGCCCTAACAGTACACCCCACCTGTGCTCCCCCAATAGTCTGTATGTCTAAGGTAATTTGATCAAGAGATGATCTTTATCAAAGTCAAGTCAATTGGGGTAGGATTTGGCAAAGACTACTGCTTAAGAATACAATATTTGACATGCTGTATATGTATGATGTATGTATACTTTGGGCAAGAATATTTGACAATTTTAGGACCGTTTAGCACTGTTTCTTACCAGCTTCAGTTTCCCTTTGATCAATTTCTTCCTCACGGCTCTCTAAATCGGCAAACTTAGCGCTCTTCTCCTCACAATTGCTCTTGAGTTATTCAGCAAATTCATCAGACTTTCTCTTCAAAGTATTCCTAACTTGAACTTGTGAAGTGTCCCAAAAGGCATGAAATTTTCTCGCTGTGTCACATCTTCCTGAGTGCTTATTTTCCTTGCTCTGTTCCGACTTTTTATACGCAATTTTTCCAGTCTAAGGACACGAAATTTCAAAGGGAATATTGAGAATAGCGGCTTGGCCAAGAAGGCGATTCAAGATGGCGGCCAAGATCAAAAGTGAGAATCAAAACATGGGTTTAAACGGAGAATACTTACAATTGCTGGTTGCTTACGACTCCACTGGTTGACGCCATTAACCTAAACTCTATTTTGAATTTAGAAATTTTTTGTTTAACAAAAGCATGACGTTTCAAAAAACAAATACATCCCCAGGAAGGGTACACTGAGGCATATTTCGTGTTCGAGCGCGAACAGAATGAAAGTAAAGGCACAAGTCCTAAATTTAAAATAAAGTTTCTGCTACAGTGTACTCAAAAATGCCACGAACAAACCATTGGAGCACACACAGAGCTCGTTTAAACCCCACTTTGCCTAAAAAGTAGGGGTATACAAAACCTCGTTAGACGCAAAATATGGCCCGTGGGGGTACTACCCTCCTGATTTTTGTAGAGAGGAAGGGTAGATCTACAAATTTATGGGGGACTAAGTCTGACAATGTGTGCATAATTTATTTAAATTAATGCGCACTCTTGCATAACGTTTGCCATGGCGGCCATTACAGAAATCGGCCTCTCGAAATACGACACCTCATAAATCCCATGTGGGAGAAAATCACGCAAATCTGACCACCGTGATACAATAACAATTCTTTAAAATGTACAAATGGTGCAAAATTGGACTATACTATCTATTACCAATAAGATTATATTGTCTTAATGTACATGAAGTTTGATAAACATGCAGGAAGTGTCAATGCAAAATCCTCTTCCACTGAGATAAATGAAATTCTGGGAAATCTCCTATCCTAAAAGGAAAATACAACATAAGTATTATATACAGACTTCAAAGTATAATAACTAAGATTTAAACCATTCAGGATTAGTTGCAAAAGCAAACAATTTACAGTTGGACAACTTTTTGTAGTAAGTAATGGATATATTTTACCACAGTTTGCAAAATCTCATAGAGCCACCTTAATATAATGTCATGAAATTGAAACAAGGAAAGCCAATAAAAATGGCTAAATTCTGCGAGGACCTCCCACCCCGATTTTCTTCAAAATTCAATATTTTAACCTACATTAAGTATTCTTTCCTCACAATAAAGCTTACGACTGTCACACACATAGTTTAGGAAAACTATTGGATTTTTACATTCAACCTCTAAATATTTGCTCCCATTTTCAGATTTTCAACCAATGTATCATAATCAATATTCCAATATTTTTCTTTTCAACTTTTCACAAGTTCCATTTTCCATTTTAATACTACTATTAGTATCTATAGAGGCTGTGTTTTTTATATTTTGAAAGTTAACAACAAATTTACTTATTTCATAGTAGAAATAGAAACCTATATAATTTTTTGTAAACAGTTGGCAAAATGGCTGACTTGAGGTCAAAACATCAAAAATATTGCGAGGACCTCCCACTCCGATTTCTTTCAAAAATTGTGATTTAAACCTTCACTAAGTCAACTAAACATCCAATAAAGCTTACAAGTGTCGCACAGACGGTTGTATAGAAAATCGAATTTTTAGGCAATTGTTAACTTTTGAACTTTGTTGTCAAAATGGGGCAAATGTTATACAAATGTGTCAACCAAAATTGACACTATTTTAATAGTCAATTATTCTTTGTACAGGCATCAAATGACGTCACTTTATATCGAGAATACCCAGCTATGTGACTATAATCAAAACAAATTATTGAGATTTATACACGATTGAAGCAGTAACAGGATCAAATGTGCACAGCAATCATAACTTCCATGGGCAACAAGGCAAAATAAGCTACTTTTAGGAAATAAATACCCAATGATTGAGCATTAAGGCACACAGTTCAAACCAGTTTACCGTTGCTACAAAGTGTGGTAATGTACCTCTCTTTTACAAAAAAAATCAGCAAGATATAATGTTGTTTAATGTGAAAATAGAGTACCTAAAATTGTCATACCTGAGTAACTTCTGTCGTCAAACATCACTCCTGCTTCGCCCTTCCACAAATTGAAAGTGGTCGTTTTATTCCAAAATTGGTACATTACGGCTGTAGGAGCTCTCAGTAGACTAACCATGATATGCAGAATTCATTTCTGGTATTTATTTTAAAATCCAACTACCTCCCACTCGAATATTTGGCCAGTAATTTATCGACTTAAATTTTGACCCAGCCATTTTCGCAAAAACAACAAATTGCTCCATTTTCGCGCAAAGCATGACGGTATTTTTGAGCGCCAATTACTCAATATTCTAAAAAATCTCCTCTTAAATTCATTTATTTTTAATTCCACTGTTTTCCACAAAGTTCGTAGAGGGATGGCTGGGACAACAAATACGCCGTTTGCATGAAGAGCACCTGGTCCAACGCCGTCTCTAATTGACAAATCACCGTACATTCTCGCATCACTTGTTTTCATTAAACCAACGTTGTTTCCATTTCGTTTAAATGAATACGTCTCTGAATAAGGCGTGTTGGGGACGGGATAAACCATATTGATTCTATTCTCCGTGAAAAGGTCGTTAAAGGGTGAAGATTTAAATAATTGTAAGGGTTTTGAAAATAATGTTTCATGTTGATCGATCTCCTCATCGTGGGGGTTTTCCATATTTTTAAAAAAAACCAACTAAATATTAATTTTAAGTATATTTCCTGCGGTATCAAGTAGCTTCGGTAAAAACATTCCAAGTGCTATTCCAGCACCAAAAGCACCCCCTTTTTGTACTTTTCTTTTTCTTCTTCTCAGTTTTCTTTTATTTCTAGTGTGCGAGTGTGTGTTGACAAATGAATTTTTTAGAACAAAATAATTTATTAAATACAATAAAAAAAAAATAATTAAATTAAGTAAAAAGACGTAAAAGTTCAGGATCCACAGGATTTCTTTTTCTTTATTTGGGTTTTACCAAATTTTTTTCATGATCTTCATTCATCTTAGAAGGTAACCCCACGTGACCGTTAAGTAAAATTTCTGCTTTAGTTGCGGTTTTTTCTTGCGTGATCACAAAATGATTGTGTCGATATCCCCCCCCCCCCCCCCATTTCTTTTTCCATTTAATAATTCTAAATAATCTTTTTCAACTAATTTACATGATTTTTTGTTTTCGGACATTTGTTTTTTTGTTCTGTTTTTTAACTCCGATTCTCTTTATTCGTCCTCTTCAAACAGATTCAACGTGGCTATAATTTCTTCATCACGCAATCTTTTATAAGCATCATTTTCATACACGATAAAAAATTTAATTTTTTTCCCCATAGTGTTTGATAATAAAATTAGGGGGAGTTTTTTTTTATACCTCGGGTTTTTTTGTTTTTTTTCATCAAAAAATAATAATAAACGTTTAGACAATAACATATGCTGATCTTGAGTGGTATTAGCTACACCACAATATCTTTTATTAAAATATGTTAAATTTTAAATTTTTTTCACATCACCATTGGTTTGAATTCCAGAAAAATCTAGTTTTCTACAAAATAATAAACGAAAATTTCCTCGAATTCTTTTACATTCTATAGAATTTAAATTCCATAATACTTTTTTATCACCGTATGAAAAAGACGAAAAAGGAAATGAGATCTCGTAGTCAAATATAATTAACCTATTTTCATGCACTTTAAAATGTAATTTAAGCATAATGAACTACACCTTCGATACTAACAGTTCCCGAATCAAATGGGACTTTATCCCCCTACACTATCTTTTAACGTGATGTGTAATGATGAAATATTAGTTTTTTTAAATTTTCTTTTAACCGGTACTGGTGGGGAGTAAATTATTAATTCGCCATTTCCCATCCCTTGTTCACTCCAACGAATCGGAATTGTAGTGATAAGTTCGGAAGATGTGTCACCAATAAAACTTCTTTCAAGTTCATTACAATAAACAAATATTTTATCTAGACCATCAGATATGTCGGGTAAATAAGGCGCTACAACTGATTGTGTTGTATCATAAATTTTTCCACTTGAAGACTGAGCAAATGTAAAAACTTCATCCACAAACCCCAGCATAAAAGCTAATTTTTTAGAAATTTTCATTTTAATATCGATACAAAATTTTTTATCGGTACCCCATGATGAAGCGGTTGACATATGATAGTAATCGGCATCATCCCCATCATACCCTTTAGGTTTACTATTAATAAGCAATGTCGGTGTTTCTTGATTTACTCAATATTCACAATGTATATTTACTGTTATTTTTACTTTACTACCTGATGTTAATATCATATTCATTTAAAGCAATATTTAAATAGCGCAATAAATTTTCTAAAGTATAGATTCCCTCTGGAATGATTAATTTATCACTAGTTATTTTTAGAACATTATCTACGTAACGCCCGTCCTTTTTGCTATACTTAAAATCACAAGTATCATGATGAAATAAAAACCAACAAGAGTCATTAGCAATATTTTTCGTTGTGCCCGGGTAAGAAATAGAAATTAATTAAAAAAATGCTTCATGATTTAACCCGTCAATTGGTTCTGCTAATTTCATTTCAAAATCATTTGTGTGATTTGTACGTCCTCGATCTACTACGGTGTTACTTAAAATTTGTAAATTCATAATTGTTTATTTATTTATTTATTTATTTATTTATTTATTTATTTAGCTTCGCTTCTTACAAAAAAACCAACAACAAACAAAACAACTTATAAAATAAAGAAGCTGGGACACCACAACAGCTTGAATGCCAATTACAGTGGGCCCTTGGTCAGATCAGAAAAAAGAAAGAAAGAAAAAATAGGACAGTCATTGTAATTAATAGCAGCAAGTTAATGGTTGAATGAGACTTCTACCTATGTTACATTTAAGGCAGACAGTTCTCCAAGATCGTGGATCATCAGCAGAGTAGCAGGAACGTAAGGCAGTAGAATAATAGTTCCGTAGTGATTTTCTAAATTTAGTAATAGACAAATTATCTAGTCGTAAATGTTCTGGAAGGGAGTTCCAAGTCCTAGTTGTTCTGAGGAAGAATGAGCAATTGAAAGTAACTGTTTTACATTTTCGTTGACGGAATGAGATGGCGTTGACATTTGCAGATGATCTAGTGATTCTTATTGGATCAATGCGTTGAGGTAAGATGTTTTTAGAGATAGATATAATGCCAGTGATAGCCTTGAAGAAAAACATTAGGTCAAGATACTCATGCCAGTATGAGATGGGAAGTAGGTCTGTGGAGATTAGTCTGTCTCTGTAGGATGTTTCGCACGTGAATGGCAGACTTAGAATAAATTTTGTGGCACGGCGTTGGATACATTCTGTTCGCTTAACAAGCTCAACCGATTGAGGGGACCAGACTTGAGTAGCGTAGCCCAGAGCAGGTCGTACAACTGCCAAATACAATGTGCGTCGGATCTTTTCATTAGGTATTTCCATCGTAGATCTACGTAGAAAACCTAGCATCTTGTTGGCCGCTGCACATCGGTCAAGGGTGTGTTTAGACCAGGACAAGTTGCACGTGACCCAAATGCCAAGATCCTTTTCCTCTGGTGTAACTGCAAGTGGCCTGTTTTTGATGGTATAAGGGAATTCGGTGATAGTTTTTTCCCTTGTAATATGCTGACACTTGCACTTATCTTGGTTAAAGACAAGTCCCGAGGTAGCAGACCAACTTTCTAGATTGCAAAGGTCTTGTTGGATCAAAGCACCATCTGTGTGAGAGTCGATGCACTTAAATAATTTTGTGTCGTCGGCGAAAGAGGCCACTTTTGAATGCTCTACTACATCAGGCAGGTCGTTTACATAGAGGAGAAAGAGTATAGGACCCAGGATTGAACCCTGTGGGACTCCAGACGTAACAGATTTTTCGGATGAAGTAGCTCCTGGAAGAGTAACACGTTGCTTTCGGTTGAATAAGTAGGAACAAAACCAACCAAGCAGACTTCCAGAGATACCAAAACGATTATAAAGTTTGTTGATGAGAACGTCATGACTTACTTTGTCAAAGGCCTTAGACATGTCCATATAGATGACATCTGTTTGCTTTCCAGCGTCCAGTAAAGATCCAATATAGTCCAACACTTCCACCAACTGGGATGTACAAGATTTCCCCGGGATAAAACCGTGTTGGGAGTCGTTAATTAGTGCTACCAAGTGATCTCTGATGTTGTTTAGGACACAACGCTCTAGGACTTTAGAGACTACAGACAGGAGAGAAATAGGGCGATAATTTTCAACTTGATTCTTTTCACCTTTTTTATACACAGGCACAATATTCGCTAACTTCCAATCATCAGGTAGAATTCCATAACTAAGGGATTTGTTGAAGAGTTTAGTGAGGGATGGTGCAATCTGGTGGGCACATATTTTAAGTAATTTTGGAGAGATCTCATCAGGGCCAGTTGCCTTGTTGGTATCGAGCGTTAAAAGTGTTTTAAGGACTTCTTCTGTTGTTAAATGCACATCAGATAATATTAAGTCTGGAGCTGGTGATTGGGAAGGAGGAATAGGTATGTGAGAGTCACTGTTTGTGAAGACAGATGTGAAATATTTATTGAATATTTGCGCGACGGTAGCAGGAGTAGACGCTGTTAGGGTTTGTGATGCAGGACTAGTAGTAGCCTTGCCCATAAACATAGTAGTAGCCTTGCCCATAAACATAGTAGTAGTATTATAGGGGCCGATCGAGCCGTATTTTTAAGTTGCCGCAAGTTGCCGCAGGAGGCGGCGTTCTCATTAGTATTCAGGGCGGCGTTCTCATTAATATTCAGGCGGCGTTCTCATTAGTATTCAACCGATCGAGCCCCTTTTTTAAGTTGCCGCAAGTTGCCGCAGGAGGCGGCGTTCTCATTAGTATTCAGGGCGGCGTTCTCATTAGTATTCAGGGCGGCGTTCTCATTAATATTCAGGCGGCGTTCTCATTAATATTCAGGCGGCGTTCTCATTAATGTTCAGTCCCATGTGGCTATGGAAGTAATTAGTATTCAGCGTGACGCACGGTGTGACGCACTTTGTGATGCACGGTGTGACGCATATGATGAAAATTATATTAGAACCTAAATATACTAAACCCTTCTTTATAAGTGAAGGAATCGTAAGAAGATAGAATGAGGAGTCAATTCTAAAAGCCATAAGAATGTTTTTAAGTGTTGATATATCAATGAAATATTATTTGGCCGCGGGGCGGCTGAGTATCGACTTCAATTAATAGCATACATGAATATTATATTAGTTAGAACTTAAACGGCCATCTTTACCCATTTACTTGGAGATATGTGCCGAATTGTCGCTTATTTCGCTCAAGTTTATGAAGTAAACGATGCCTTGAATGAAGAAACCGTTCGGCAAGCTGTTCGAAAGACATTGAAACACTTTCTTCAGAGGGGTTTGCCAGAATATAAACTGTCAGGTGTTAAACGGCGGACTCGGCTATTTTATTAACGTCGCCAAGCATCTTGTTAATGTTGCTACGGCTGATATTTGCATATTTATCCTGAGTGCACGTGCAAGAGACAAAAGAAAAACTCATTAGGGGCAATTAAGAGGATTAGGTAGGTCTAGGCGAGAAAGTCATTAGCGTGTATTTTGCATAAGACAGAATTCACAACAATCAGTTTAAAATATTTATTTAGGCTTTGGTTTAAACATATACATATAAATAGTTTTTAGTAAGGTCTGCTTCTTAGATTGTATTTAGGTGTTTTTATTTTAAAAGTAGCATGATAATCTTTCTTGTCCTCTGATGATAATTGGGACACATCTTCTTTTGTCATAGGTAAATATTTTGATCTAGTCATCATTAGATGGTGTTCATATTCTTCTCCTTCATCCGGAGTCATCTTTGCCAAGTCGCTTTCTTTCCACTCCGAAGAGCTTTCCCAGTTATGAAAGAAATTATGTTGAAGTGTCGGTTGTTCAACTTTTGTAGGCTGTGATATAACATAAGAGAAACAGGAGGAGGAAAGGGCTCGGAGCCAGGAGCCGGGGGCTCGGAGCCAGGAGCTGGGGGCTCGGAGCCAGGAGCCGGGGGTTCGAAGCCAGGAGCCGGGGGGCTCGGAGTCTTATCTTCTTTATCTTCCTTATCTTCCTTTTATCTTCCCATTATCTTCCCTTCCTCTTCCTTATCTTCCTCTTAGCTTCCTCTTATCTTCCACTTATCTTCTTCTTATCTTCCTTATCTTCCTCCTATCTTCCTCTTATCTTCCTCTTATCTTCCTCTTATATTCCTCTTATCTTCCTCTTATCTTCCCTTTATCTTCCCCTTATCTTTCTTATCTTCCTCTTATCTTCCCTTTATCTTCCCTTTATCTTCCTTATCTTCCTCTTATCTTCCCTTTATCTTCCCCTTATCTTCCTTATCTTCCTCTTATCTTCCTCTTATCTTCCCTTTATCTTCCCTTTATCTTCCTTATCTTCCTCTTATCTTCCCTTTATCTTCCCCTTACCTTCCTTATCTTCCTCTTATCTTCCTCTTATCTTCCTCTTATCTTCCCTTTATCTTCCCTTTATCTTCCTTATCTTCCTCTTATCTTCCCTTTATCTTCCCCTTATATTCCTTATCTTCCTCTTATCTTCGTCTTATCTTCCCCTTATCTTCCCCTTATCTTCCCCTTATCTTCCTTATCTTCCTCTTACCGGCCTTATTTCCACAAATTCAAAATATATAGACATGCTCTGGCAAATGATCGAATTCCGCCAGAGCATGTCTATATATTTTGAATTTGTGACAGATATCCTTGAGGGGTCTGGGACTGAAAATTGGGGAAATAAGGCCGGTAAGAGGAAGATAAGGAAGATAAGGGGAAGATAAGGGGAAGATAAGACGAAGATAAGAGGAAGATAAGGAATATAAGGGGAAGATAAAGGGAAGATAAGAGGAAGATAAGGAAGATAAAGGGAAGATAAAGGGACGATAAGAGGAAGATAAGAGGAAGATAAGAGGAAGATAAGGAAGATAAGAAGACGACAAGTGGAAGATAAGAGGAAGATAAGAGGAAGATAAGACGAAGATAAGAGGAAGATAAGGAAGATAAGGGGAAGATAAAGGGAAGATAAGAGGAAGATAAGAGGAAGATAAGGAAGATAAGGGGAAGATAAAGGGAAGATAAGAGGAAGATAAGAGGAATATAAGAGGAAGATAAGAGGAAGATAAGAGGAAGATAAGAGGAAGATAAGAGGAAGATAAGGAAGATAAGAAGAAGATAAGTGGAAGATAAGAGGAAGATAAGAGGAAGATAAGAGGAAGATAAGGAAGATAAGGGGAAGATAAAGGGAAGATAATGTGAAGATAAGAGGAAGATAAGGAAGATGAAGGGAAGATAATGGGAAGATAAGAGGAAGATAAGGAAGATAAGAAGACGACAAGTGGAAGATAAGAGGAAGATAAGAGGAAGATAAGACGAAGATAAGAGGAAGATAAGGAAGATAAGGGGAAGATAAAGGGAAGATAAGAGGAAGATAAGAGGAAGATAAGGAAGATAAGGGGAAGATAAAGGGAAGATAAGAGGAAGATAAGAGGAATATAAGAGGAAGATAAGAGGAAGATAAGAGGAAGATAAGAGGAAGATAAGAGGAAGATAAGGAAGATAAGAAGAAGATAAGTGGAAGATAAGAGGAAGATAAGAGGAAGATAAGAGGAAGATAAGGAAGATAAGGGGAAGATAAAGGGAAGATAATGTGAAGATAAGAGGAAGATAAGGAAGATGAAGGGAAGATAATGGGAAGATAAAAGGAAGATAAGGAAGATAAAGAAGATAAGACTCCGAGCCCCCCGGCTCCTGGCTCCGAACCCCCGGCTCCTGTCTCCGAGCCCCGGCTCCTGGCTCCGAGCCCCCAGCTCCTGGCTCCGAGCCCCCGGCTCCTGGCTCCGAGCCCCGGCTCCTGGCTCCGAGCCCCCAGCTTCTGGCTCTGAGCCCCCAGCTCCTGGCTCTGAGCCCCTGGCTCCTGGCTCCGAGCCCCCGGCTCCTGGCTCAGAGCTCTCGACTCCCAGCTCCGAGCCCCCCGCTCATGGCTCAGAGCCTTTGGCACCGAGCTGCGAGCCCTTGGCTCCTGGCTCTGAGCCCCTGGCTCCGGGGCGAGCCCCCGGCTCCTGGCTCAGAGCTCTCGACTCCCAGCTCCGAGCCCCCCGCTCATGGCTCAGAGCCTTTGGCACCGAGCTCCGAGCGCCTGGCTCCTGGCTCCGAGCCCCCAGCTCCTGGCTCCTGGCTCAGAGCCTTCGGTTCCAGGCTCCGAGCCCTTTCCTCCTCCTGTTTCTCTTATGTTATATCACAGCCTACAAAAGTTGAACAACCGACACTTCAACATAATTTCTTTCATAACTGGGAAAGCTCTTCGGAGTGGAAAGAAAGCGACTTAGCAAAGATGACTCCGGATGAAGGAGAAGAATATGAACACCATCTAATGATGACTAGATCAAAATATTTACCTATGACAAAAGAAGATGTGTCCCAATTATCATCAGAGGACAAGAAAGATTATCATGCTACTTTTAAAATAAAAACACCTAAATACAATCTAAGAAGCAGACCTTACTAAAAACTATTTATATGTATATGTTTAAACCAAAGCCTAAATAAATATTTTAAACTGATTGTTGTGAATTCTGTCTTATGCAAAATACACGCTAATGACTTTCTCGCCTAGACCTACCTAATCCTCTTAATTGCCCCTAATGAGTTTTTCTTTTGTCTCTTGCACGTGCACTCAGGATAAATATGCAAATATCAGCCGTAGCAACATTAACAAGATGCTTGGCGACGTTAATAAAATAGCCGAGTCCGCCGTTTAACACCTGACAGTTTATATTCTGGCAAACCCCTCTGAAGAAAGTGTTTCAATGTCTTTCGAACAGCTTGCCGAACGGTTTCTTCATTCAAGGCATCGTTTACTTCATAAACTTGAGCGAAATAAGCGACAATTCGGCACATATCTCCAAGTAAATGGGTAAAGATGGCCGTTTAAGTTCTAACTAATATAATATTCATGTATGCTATTAATTGAAGTTGATACTCAGCCGCCCCGCGGCCAAATAATATTTCATTGATATATCAACACTTAAAAACATTCTTATGGCTTTTAGAATTGACTCCTCATTCTATCTTCTTACGATTCCTTCACTTATAAACAAGGGTTTAGTATATTTAGGTTCTAATATAATATTCATCATATGCGTCACACCGTGCATCACAAAGTGCGTCACACCGTGCGTCACGCTGAATACTAATTACTTCCATAGCCACATGGGACTGAACATTAATGAGAACGCCGCCTGAATATTAATGAAACGCCGCCTGAATATTAATGAGAACGCCGCCCTGAATACTAATGAGAACGCCGCCCTGCGGCAACTTGCGGCAACTTAAAAAAGGGGCTCGATCGGTTGAATACTAATGAGAACGCCGCCTGAATATTAATGAGAACGCCGCCCTGAATACTAATGAGAACGCCGCCCTGAATACTAATGAGAACGCCGCCCCCTGCGGCAACTTGCGGCAACTTAAAAATACGGCTCGATCGGCCCCTATAATACTACTCATAGTTCCCGTACTGTTTTGATTTTAAATTTCTCGTTCGTCCACCATCGCAAACTACGTTTTTCAAAAATATTCGTTTTTCCACCCGCTATCCTTACAAGTGTTCCTTCTTTCAGTACAGCTTTAGTAAGAGTAACGGGCGAGATCATTTTACGTAGTAATATTTTTTTTTATCACCACGATAAAGTTCGTACGGTGTTAATCCTCCCAAACTTTTATGCGGGAATTTATTGTATCTTTCGAGAATTATGTGAAAATAAGAATAATAATCGAACTCCCCAGTTAATGTTAAACACGGCGAACCATTGTTTTTAAAGTTTGAATTACTCTTTCAACGTGAGATGCTTTAATTTCACGTTGAACGTGTGAAAAACTTCAAAATCGTAGTTTTTTTAATACTTTACGAATTATTTGAAATTCAGATCCTTCGTCGCACTGAATGTTTTTAGGCATGTCTTCTTTTTTAAAATTTTTTTAAAATTTATCCGCTGTATTTTTTGCCGTTTTTTTCTTTAAAAACTCCACCCACACGTAGCGTGAATAAACATCAATACACACGAGCCAATAACGAAATTGACGATTAAATCTCGCCAAATCTTTATTTTCTGCTAAATCAATTTCCCATTTTTCATTCTTCGCACCTACATGTATATTTAATCATCTATATTTTTTTCTAGCAAGTTTATATTGTCTATATTTTTCTAAATGTTCCAATTCTAACGTTTCTCCTTTTAAAAGTCTCGATGCTTTTTTAATAAAATCATCACTAAATGTCGACTTCTTCTTTTTTCCCATTTTTTTTTCTTTCTAAAAAAAAAAATATATTACAATCTTTCAGAGAGACGTTTAAGTTCTTCAAAAGCAACTGTACGTAGCAAACTAACAAAATCTACTTTATCGCACTCTTTTAACTCATCATTGATTGATTTCATCATTATATCTAGAAACACAATCTTCTAAAGATAATTCACTCATTTGAAAAAAATACATTAATTCAGTTATAGCGTTTTTATTTAAATTAACCGTTTTTATTATTTCTTCATCGAACTCACGTTCAATTTCCACACCTGATAGTTGTTCTTCAGAGGGGGATTTCTTCTTCTTTAGTGGTTTGTCGGATTTCTCTTTATTTTATTTTTTCCCACTCGCTGCACCACAAGCGTCGTGGTGAAAACGACCCAATTGTAACGCGATCTCTTGGATGTTGTCTGTTTTTTTAAAAGAAAAACTTCCCCATTCATCATCCCACGACGCGTTGTCTTCAGCTGGTTCAATTTCTACAGAAGGGCTCGCACCGTCGGGATCGTCAAAGGTTAAATCTTCATCGGCAATAATGATAGTTTTTTTTTTGGACTAGTAATTCACCTGACCCATATCCGTTCCCACGTGACACTAGACGCATAGAATCTTTTTTGTAGTTTTGATATGTCGAGACCACAATGTGAACGTGTTCGTTCCAATTCACCGTCGTGTTGGTTTGTTGAAGAACAGTAATCAATTCTGGAATCGAATCCATTTCCAGTTCCATCATCGCTTGCATCGTAAACTTTACACATGCTTTACTCGTAGGGTATACTTTAGCAAGTAACGCCTTACTATTCTTCTTCTGAAGAGCTACCACTTTTCGTGATAAATCCGTATACTTTTGAAGTACACGTTCACTTGTAACACATTGTTTTAAATATAATTCCATAATAAATAAATATAGTTTTTTTTAAAGTCGTTTAAAGTTGTTTTTTTAGACGCTGTTCAAAAAGGATTGAAATAAAAATGTTTAGCCACACTTTTTCAGTAGAAAAAGAATAAAACGTAATACTCACACGGTTCACCCTGTGCATATACCGTGTGGCGCGTATGTGCGTAGTGAGTGTGTGCGTGTGTGAAAGTTCATTCATTTATAACTTTTTTTTTGGAACTAAAAAAAATATTATTTTTTTCTCCATATATATGGGTATTGGTGTTGTTTCGTTTTTTAAAAAAATTTTTAATATTTAATTTTTATATAAAAAGGAGAAGGAAATATTATATTTAAAAAAAATGGCGTCAAACGAAACTGTCTACGTGGAAGGCGCGATGAAATTATGTGGGGAAGAAAAACAATGTGTAAATTGCACAATGGTGAAAAAAATAGGTTTTGACGCGTGGTTGGAAAAAATGGGGTGTGAAAAAATGTTTAAGTAAGTTTTTTTTTGAAAAAAATAAGACATAAAAAACACAATAGTAATTTTTATTTTTAAATTTTTTTTTAGAGAAATAAAAAAAACAACAGAGAAAAAAGATGAATCCAGCAAAGAAAATCAATAAAAAATTGTAGTTGTTAATAAATAAATAAAGTGGATGATTTTTTGCCATTAACGTACAATTTTAAAAAATTCATCTATGTCGCTAGTAAAATCGTGGTTTCTACTTAACGACCAATAATATTTATAAGGTAAAGGTGCAACACCCATCCTACACACCGGCTCAAAAATAACTTTATCACAACCCTTTACAAAATAATCTTTTTCTACACCAATGATTTTGAAATCATGCCCTGTATTAATGAATAGGGGTAGTATTTGATCAAGTTGTATCACTTTTGCATAAACTTCCCCTGTAGAAATGGCGTACAAAATAGTCATATTGATTCTTGATACGCATTTTTCTAAAAAAAAATGACTTACATTTTTTTTAATAATCAATTTGTAAAATCATACACTTTGATAGCATCCCAACCCGTATAACCTATTATTTTACCACTATGTACACTATGTTCGTAATCACAAGAAACAAATAATCGCTGTTCGTGAAGTTTTTCACTAGCGTTTTTCACTATTGTCAAGCATCTATGAAGCACCACATAGCGACGACGAGGTTCTGATGTATCACTCGGTATAGGGTTTTCAATCCAGTGGTATACTTTTCTCATCACATCGACTATCTCTCGAAGATCTTTCTCTTCGTTTTTGGGGAGAAACGTATACAGCATAGGTATTGTCACTAGGTTTGTGATTTCCCATTGAAACGTCCTTAGAACGCTCATCAACCATCCCGCTTATATGTGTTTATATGTAGCATGTCTTTGCAGCAGAGTCGATTCAGCTCTACTTATCTTGCCGGAAAGTGTCAACAACAAGTCGTTGACTTGTTTTTCAAGCGGTTCTTTCTCATGCCAAGCACACATGATGGTGAATGGTGGCTAATTGTTTTTTTTACCCTCACATGTTTCCATAAGTGTAAATTCAGATAAATCATTAACACTTTGTTTATGCGGCAAAATAAAATTTACATAACGGAATTTACGCGTATACTCGTTTTTGGTCGATACATGAATACGCGAGCATAGGAATTTTGTTTTAAATTCAAAATATTCATAACCGTTTCTAATAATCGATGAATACAGTGTGCACAGGGTCACGCTGTTTTAGACGCTTTTTTTCACTAATTTTTTTTATAACATAATCCCCAACATTGTTTAAATGATCAACGCATTTTTTCTTACAATTTTTGTACACACATATCTCCTGTGTTCTATACATATAACTAATATCGTTATAAGAAAAATCATCCTCGTCCTCGATAATATACTCGCCATTCCTATATGTAACATCCAACCGACATTCTAATTTTTGTTCGATAATTTTATTTAATCTTTCCATCGAATAGTGTATGCTTCTTTTACTTAATAACATCCCTATAGGGTTATGATCCCCACAATAAAATAAAAAAATCAGTACTAGGATGTATAACTCAACGTCAATATTCTCAGGAGCAAGCGTGTAAACTCAGGAGCAAGCGTGTACAGATAATACGCTGTCATTAAAACTCTCTCCCCATGTTCCGAACTGATATACTTAAATAATGCGGGTAACGAAACGTTTGGTGTGTGAGAAACATTCATCTCGTTCGTCACAGTGTTTATACATGCTAATTTATGAAAGGATTCACTATGCTCTCGTTTAATTACATAAGGTATTTCAAAAAAATAATTAATATTAGAAAAAACCCAACAGCAGTAAAAATTACGTGTTCGCTGTAACATTAGTCCACCGTCAATACATCGTACAACACCCCAACCGCAACGACGATTCTTTTCAAGATAGGGTAATAAATACTGTACCCCATTCTCAATAATAATGTGGGGGCGATAATTTATATCGCAATCTTCCCCGCACGCTAATCCCTTATAAAAAAAAAACTTCTAGCGTGAAAACAATAATTTATTTCCTCCTCAAAATCATTTTCATCCAGATATCTTCTTTCAACAGCTGCTATGTAATCTCCTTCGTAATAATCCATCAGCCCTGCTATCCAATATAACAGACCCATATAACGGGATGAAAAGCGTCGAAATTCAGGAATCAAACAGAGTACAGTATCATCTTTAACATGTTAAATTCAATATTTCCCTGATCAACCCTCGTTTTCACTACACCTTCATGCGTACGCTTCGACATTTTTTTTTATCAGAAAAACAACGTCAGTGTTTTATTATATATCTTAAATCAAAACTATGAGGTTTTTTTTTATTCTAGAAAAATCATAGTCATGAGGTTTTTGACAGTGTCAATAAACACCATGGAGTTGTTATTGTCGTAGTCAAAATCTTATGTTCTAGAAGGTTTTTGTTGGGGTTTTTTATTAGAATAATAAAGTCAACAACGCCCACATATGGTGTTGTTATTGCCGTAATTAAAAACCTCATGACTATGATTTTCTAAGGTGTTTTTTTCCTTAGAATAATAAAGTCAACAACACCCATATATGGAGTTGTTATTGTTGTAATTAAAAAACTCATGACTATGATTTTCCGAGGTGATTTTTTTCCCCTTAGAATAAAGTCAACAAACTCCACATATAAAAAATGACAAAACAGACAAAATTCACAAAAAACAAAAAAAAAATGGGAAGTAGAAAAACTGTTAATATCGCTAATGGACAACAGATAGATGTTGCGTATAAGCATATAGTGACAACAGCGAGGTTCGAATTTTGCCATAAACGTTCTGAGATTAATCCAAAGGACAATTTCAAACCCGCTCAAATTGGTTTCTTTACAACGCTATTGAGATTGTTGTGGGGTAATGGTGGTAGTGATATGGAGTTCCATGTCGACTGTTATGGTCATTTCGGGAAAAATGAAACACCATATCTTAGACTAGAATGAAAGAATACGTTTGATCTAGCGTTATTGGTGGCGAAAGAAATCACAACGTTCGACGCCATGTTGATGTGAACCGATGTATGGGATGAAGATATCGGAGAAAACGATTTTACAAACGCCATGTATCATTTGCACCCGGAAATTCAAAAATATTTTAAACCCAGAGCGGGAGTTGTTGTTGAGGAGTGTATTTATTGCGAGAGCAAAGTATCTGTTTAAAAAAAAAATTAGTATATTCTACAAGCTTCTACATTTTTTTGTTTTTCCAAAACATTCTAGTACAATGACTTTTCCCCATATATCAAAAATCATGTTTACCGATGTACAATATTCTTCAGACCTTGGTAGATTGTAAGATATGTTAAAATAAAAACTATGTTGAAAAAAAATGTTAATACTAATGAGTTATATGTTCATTTGTTCTTTCACTATTTCTAAAGTTTTTTGTTAATATATGTTCATAAAGTAATAATCCGTGCTTAATCTTTTAGAACACCCTCTTCTTCCTCCTTCACACCATTGCCACAAATTTCTTTTTGTCTTGGTTGGCAGTGCGGTGGTGTTTCACCTCTTCCCCATTTACCGTCATCATTGTTATTTTTGTAATCCACCAATTCTGCGTTTCGCCCGTCTTTACCACCCAATCTTCTCTTTTTTCTTCTCTTTTTTCTTCATCATTCACCTGCGTTTCATTGTAATATATAACACTTATTTCAGCCATCTTTCTTTTGTAACTTGATTTTTTTACTTTCTTGAGTTTGAATGAAAATTTTATGAAATTTTAGATCTTTTTATAATCGCGTTACTCACCATATTTGGTAAACAGATGTTCTATTTCATACCAAATTCGGTAAACGGTATCGTATGATCGTCGAATTAATTATCACGGTGTCGTACGACATCCAAAGGTCGAATAAAAAAAATTATAATAATCATATGGTAGGTACTTGAGAATGAGATCCAAAGGTCGAGTATGACAGGTAGTTGAGAATTAACAGAATGATACCCAACATTCGTTTTACAATATTATACATTTTTTGTGTTTTTTCCCCTCCCAAATCCTATTACATGTAAATTCCCCCACATGTTGCTCGTAGTTATAACTATTTTCACTTTTTACCACCGTTGTCCAATAATGCAGATATTTTGATCTGGGTACTTTTGAGTTATAGCATAAATTAACAGCGTTGAAGTAAATTTGATCTTCACCAGCATGAAAAAAACTTTTTTCCCTAAAATCACTTTAAGATATGTCGCGTGACATTTTTTCAACATGGGATATATGTCGTCAAACGCTATCAACTTTCTTCTTCTAATAATACATGGTTCTTCTTTATCCATTTTAGCTAAACTAATTTTTCCACCAACGCATCTGCCTATTTATACAGTCGCATTCGCGGTACACATCCCACATGATTTTTTTGGGAACATTTCTTCTGCAAAAATCACAAAATATTTCAAACACGCGACAATGGCGACATGTGTAGTAACAAACTTTATCTGGATGTAAAATTTGAATTTTGCAGCACCCACAGAAACGGGTCATTCTCTTATTATCTCCTCCAATAGTATTTTCCGACGTAAATCCCTCAAATACTTTTGAGCAGCTTCTTGTCTCGCACGCTCTTTCGCTCGTAATAGCGATTCTATATACGCCCAGACGTTGGTGAGTAAGTAAGGGTCGTTATGAAGATTATTTTCTTCTAATTTCTGATTAAAAAAATTCGTCGTATCACAAAACACACCATGAAGAATTACCTTTGCACCCTTTGACATGTTTTCAAGCAATAAAGACACGGTATTTTTTTTTTATTCTAATATAGTTAGTAGATAAAAAATCTCTACGATGTAAAAAAAAATTAAAACAAAAACCCTTCATTATCACGTTGTTGTTGTTGACGCGATTGTCTAAAAGTCACATTTTCATTTTCACGAATATAAAGATGTAAAAAAAAACTTTAAAAATTTTTTTTTTTTTCACAAACAAAAAGTAAAATAAGTTTATTCAAGTTTCTTGTATGTTTTTTCCTTGTAACAATTTCAACTGCTACTGGTTCTTTATCGGTGTAAAAACATTATCGACACGTTCACTTGCCATTTTCTTCTTTTTTACCTGTTGATGGTGTGGCTGTTCTCACGTAAGCGCATTAAATTTATTTTCACAGGGTCATATTCCTTTTCTTTTAATCTTCTATCAATGCTTCCCTTTAATTCACAATTCGCAATTTCTATCTCTTCCGCGATAATTTGAGGAATATCCCCCATCACATGGATTGAAAGAATTACTAATTGTTCTTCTACGCCAACGAGTCTTTCTTTTTATACAACTACATTTGCTATAATAATGGGGAGATTTTTCGACACAATTCACAAAAAATTATATTGACATTACATACTCTACACGTGAAAAAACATGGTTCAAACCACTCTATCGATTGACTACAGATATTACAAAAAACAGTTCCGTTCATAAAAAAAACTTACAAAAAAAATTTATCTCGCAATCTCCTAAAGACGTGTCCGCTATGTAACGCAGTAACTCGCAATAATTATTCCAATTCATCAATTCACCGTCTTTTTTTCCTTTTGCAGCGTATGTTGCTACAGCTTCTTTTACCCCATTAAAAGATGTAACAAATTTTCTAGTTATCTCTTTTAATTCACCCATTTTCTTCAAGATTTCATTTCGCTCTTCTTCTTCTACATCAACCTCCAATACGTTTTTTTCAACACCTACCGTAAATTCTTCCTCATCAGCCGTTGCCTTTTTTTTTTAAATGATAAAAAATCAAAATCATCGAAATAAATAAAAACAAATATAAATAAATAAATAAATAAATAAAATAAATAAATAAAAACACACAATTAAAAAAAAATCGTGAAATAAATTTTTTTAATTTTTTTTAACAAAATTACGGTATCTCATAAGGTACAATTAATTCAATACGATCATATTTGAATATTATAACATACACTTTCGTACCACGATGTAAGGTAAAATTTTATTTTCATGCAGATTAAACGGAATGTCAACAATGTATTTTCTTATCACAATTCATTTCCTGCAAAGGCTGTTAATGGTTTCTTGTTGATTGTTGGTAGAGATCGTAACCACATTGGATGTTTCCTTACTATACAGCAATGGAAAGGGCATCTCATACACCATCTTTGGTAGTTTTCTCTCGTTGACCAAGTGGTCACTAACTTCGAACAATTTTCGTTTTCTATTCGAAGACGTAACCTCAGCGGTATAAGGGGTCTTCCGACTCCTGGGAATATGGGTCACTCGTGTCAAATGTGAAGTCTGACCCATTTCCATAGCTAACTGATTTTTAAAAAAATCACCTATAAATTCTTCTCAAAAGATTTCAAAAATCCAAGTATTTTTTTATTCCATCTTTTAATAAGAGACTCCTCTGATTCAATTTCTTTAATTAATTTCTTAATTTCGATAAGGCATTTTTATTTTGCGTTAATCCTTTGTTAGCTCCTGTGGCGTAGCTGGTTAGCGCGTCGTACTTATGATTGTATTGTGATATGCGAAGGTCGAGAGTTCGATTCTCTCCAGGAGTTGTTTTTTTTTCTCCGGGAAAAAAAATAATATATTTTTTTCTCTCTCTCTCTTCCAACCCAAAAAAAATAATAAGAAAACAACAATACCCATATATGGGTATTAGCTGTAAAAGTAATAAAAAAATAATATTATGCTAATTAAAATCTAGAAGGGATTTTTTTTTTCAAAAAATAAAAAAATCTATTATCAGGGGAAAAAAATAAAGAAAAAAAACAAAATGTCGTGGTATAAAATTCTCAGTCACTTCACTCCGGCTATCATCGTTACAACTTCCGGTCTTCTTTCTTCTTTCGCACTGACCACACCAAAAAAAACTAAAAAGAAAAAGAAAAAAACGTGGTTGAATAAAGAGGTGGCGTCCGAGTAACGTCCAAGAATGTCCAACTACGCGTGCGCAATACATTATTTCGCTATCCCACATGTCATTGGTGAACTTTTTGGACATATATGTTCACATTTTGAACAGAACTACACACACACACACACACACACACACACACACACACACACACACACACACACACACACACACACACACACACACACACACACAAAAACCCCAACCTCACTCACACCCTCCCCCCCAAAATAAAAAAAACACCCCCTGAATACATTAAAATGAAAACAGCCAACACTTTCTAGCACCCCCCGTACAAAATCACAGTTAATTTATGCGTTGTCGTCACTGATTGGTTAACAAAAATAATACTGCAATCTGATTGGTTAAAAACTAGTGCCAGGCTCCAACACCAAAAAAAAAGAGTATTATACTTACACTACTTAGCTGACTTCTGGGAGAGATATTTCCTTATTTTGCCTACATTCCGTGAATGAAGAATGCTGATTTGCAAATTTCGGTAATATGCTGCTCCATGGACAACATACTGGAGTCGAAAATCACTCCAATATTTTTAACATGTGTAGAAGACTGTATAGTTTCACTACAAACAGAAACAGAACAGATAGTAGGTTGTGGACGATACTGTGTATTTAGAATCAACAATTCAGTTTTGTCTCTGTTCATCTTTAACATGTTTTTGGACATCCATAGATCTATGTCACGCACACAAATTTCGATTTAGGATTTTGCCAATTCTAGATGACCTTCAACAGATGACTTAAAAACAATATACAGTTGAGTATCATCTGCACAGAGATGAAAGTCCATATGTTTTCGAATGAGATCTCCAAGCGGTGACGTGTAGAATAATAAAAACATCAGAAATGAGGCAAGATCTTTCCAAGTCCGTACAAAAATCTTCGTAATTTATGCTCTTTAATTTCCTATAACATACTTCTTTTCTTGGATGTATTGGTAGTGGTCAGAGATACGTGGATCAGATATGAGTACAGAATTAATGATATCTTCTCTGATCTTGTAATAATCAAGTCCAATGTATGACCATCTTTATGAGTGACTTGTTGAACATGCTGCTTTAGATTTAGTGAATTGATCATGTCTAGGAATTTTGTTGCCTGCGAGTTATTTTGGTCGTCAAGATGAAAATTAAAGTCACCAGATATAATCAAAGAACCTGGGTCAGTAACAACTTTTTCTATAAACTTCCTGAATTCAGAGAGGAAGATCTCAACAGTTAAACCGTTTGCTGTAGATGTAGGGTCTGTATACAACAATGATTCTCACAGGATTTGAACTCTTCACACCCATGTCAATAAATTCAAACGATTTATATTGCTTCGTTAATTTAAACTTGAATAGAAAAGCCTTGTTGTAAATTAATGCCACCATCTCTGTTTTTCCTGGCGATGTGTTTGAAAACATTAGTAGGAGTGCTATTTCAAATTGCATATTCATCCAGTGCGTCTTGCTGCAGCCAAGTTTCAGGCAACGCCAGAATATAAACATTGCTCTCTGTGATAATTACCCTGATGGCCGTGGATTTGTTTCGTATAGATCTAGCATTGAGAAGGCAAAAATTAGCTGTTCTATTAGGCTGTCAGCCACTCACGAGATTATGAACCTTCGTTGCACCCCAACGGAGACTACGATTTTATTATCCCAAATAATGCTTTTGTGTCCATATAATCCAAATTTGAAATGTTGTCATCGATTCCTCCTACGATTTCGAACGAGGATATTTTAATTACGGCTACGCGAACATCATTATGCAAGATCATTGAGTGTAGGTCACAATGGAGTGTTTTGGGTGGTGAGGCAAGAGCAGTAAGTGAGAAAAGTTCGGGTTTATAAACGAGGAAGAAGGCAAGTAGTTGGTTGATAGCGATGAAGCAGTACGGACGGACTTACTCTACCGTAAATGTTATCAGAAGTTGACGAATAAGCGACTAATGGAACAGGCGGTGAAACGGGTATCTAACGTAAACGATGATAATCAGACAGCTAAACGATGATAATCAAACACCACGAAAATCTCGACGAAGTTCAACCGAGAATGAAGCAGGCACTCCATCAAGCCGTCAAAGGACTAAAAGTGCTGGAATACTGCCACGAATTTGTATTATTTGCAAAAGTGAAGAACTATACTACAATGACATACAAGCTGCTATGCTTTAAATTATTTATTTTGGTCTTATATTTGAATGACGTCCTTATTAAGTTAACCCAACTAGGCCAATTTCTAATCACTCAAGATATAAAAGGTGAAGATATAAAACAATAAATCTTGATCTCAGGATTGTCCAGTACTCTAGAGAATGTTTTATAAAGCCGAGTTGAATGTATTTGCGATATGTTCACCTGAAGAAATTGCTGTTAACAAAACTATCTGCCAATGCCTCTTGTTAATCCATTAAGGCGCAATGTACCCCAATTCACCCTACTTTGTTATTATACTCTGTCTAATGTCAGGCGATTTTACCTGTCAAGAGGACGCCCTTGTGCCTTAATGGGTTAATATTCACCTTGTGTTGCCTGGGCTTTAAGCGCCTAGATAAGATGCACGAGCTACCTACTTCATTGTATTTGTTGACTTTCGAACAACCCCCCCCCCCCCTCCCCCCGGGAAAAATGGAAAAACAATCATGAAATATGATTATAATGAGGGAAAATATATAGGGATAAAATCCACCCCTATTAAAGGCTTGTCGTAGAATCCAAATTTCTGTTTCATTATTATCTTGTAAGTAGTCCGTCCCCCATTGACCTTTGTGGATTTTGCATAACATTCTAAGCATATTCAAACTACAATTTTAGGAAATGTTATAATAATGCTACTATACATGTAAAAACTTTGTGGGTTTTTTGGTGCCCCTCCGGAAATTTCTTGTCAATTTCATAACCCTGGTATATTCGAATTTCACATTTCACAATGTTTGATTTCTAATCTCCTCTTTAGAATTCAAGAAAAAGAGTGGTACAACATCTCACAATGTGCGAAACAATTGATGCTGGTAAACTGCGTGAGGCAGCTGAAAAGATGACTTGGCCTGCACTCTGTAGAAGCTCCAGATTGTGATGAAGACGTTTACGAGGACATTGACACAGACGATTCAGATGTAGAGTAGATAGGCAGTAGAATACATACATTAATATCCCGCGTATAAAAACCTAGCGAATTAAGAACCTACAGCCTGAAATTTGCCACTTGGACACCATTTTTTTCGGTTTAGATATAGGTAATGAGAACCGTTTCACAAGCAGCTAAATGCAATAACAGACCACGTATCATTGTGAATGTATCTTACGAATCAAATATGTATTAACTTATTCATCCTGATCTGAAAAATAGTAGGTTCTTATACGTGGGATTTTACTGTAGCGCATATTTTGTAAGTGAATATTAATGAGTTTATGAACACTGTACTAAATCGATGCTTTACGTATGGTGATATTAACAGAAGCATGTCAATATAATCGAAAATCACTTATAAGACCAATAATAAATAGTAACATTTCGATTCAAGCTGGAAACGCGATGAGGACGGCAAATCAAGCGCGTAAATGATCCGTCTGCTGACGCCGCACAAACATGTCACTAAAACATCCAATTGTATGAATTTGCATGTATATATTGGTACATATTTGTGAACATTTTTTTTCCTTTTTTTTTTCATGACATATTTTATTGTTTTGAAATAATGAATGTATTTTTAACTTATTTGAACTTTTTTACTGTACTGTACTGTACTGTACTGTACTGTACTGTACTGTACTGTACTGTACTGTACTGTACTGTACTGTACCGTACTGTACTGTACCAAGTGTACAAATTCCAAAATGGCGGCCAAACGGCCAATATAAATAAAAGTAATTTTCTTGATAACTGCGGGTGATCAGAATGACAACATTATCATATAACAATGAAATTTTGTAGTCTCCAGGGGGTGGGTGCTACAAAATTCGTTTTCCGACTGCTTTTTGACGAGCGGCTGACGGCCTATATAGGGTTTATTGATGTTCATAGGACATGTAGGTATAAAAATAAGATTGTTGTAGTTCACTTTACATTTATGCAAAAGAACACATGGTTGACGATGTGTAGCGAGTGTTTGAAGGTTATATATTTGAGTTTCTTCCCCTACTTCTTTGACTGGATACAACCAACGAAATCTAGGTCTTTCAGTACGCTTGAAATGATGAGTGCTTGAACAAATAGTAGGAATAGTAAAAGTTTGGGTACTTATCTGAGAGTTGTATACAAGAATTGGCCGGCTCTTTGAGAATGCATTGAAGCGTGTCTCCAGACATGGCGATGTTGCTCGAGCAGGATTTGAGGTTGATTCACAATCTGTTTCGTGTTCAGCCAAAGGTCCTGGATTGATAGCAACATCCATATAAACTGTGAGGTCTCTTACTGGCTGAAATAGGAGTAGCCAGCGACAACTACCCATGTTTCGTCCATGATGCAAGGCTTGTTGGCTTAGAGAACTTTGAACACTTTATATATATATATATATATATATATATATATATATATATATATACATACATATATATACATATATATATACATATATATATACATATATATATATACATATATATATATACATATATATATATATACATATATATATATATATATACATATATATATATACATATATATATATACATACATATATATATATATATACATACATATATATATATATATATATATATACATATATATATACATATATATATATATATATATACATATATATACATATATATATATATATATATATATATATGTACATATATATATATATATATATATATATATATATATATATATATATATATATATATATATATATATATATATATATATATATATATATATATATATATATATATATATATATATATATATATATATGTATGTATATATATATATATATATATATATGTATATATATATATATATATATATGTATATATATATATGTATGTATATATATATACATACATATATATATACATATATATATATATATATATATATATATATATATATATATATATATATATATATATATACATATATATATATATATACATATATACATATATATATACATATATATATATATGTATATATATGTATATATATATATGTATATATATATATGTATATATATATATGTATATATATGTATATATATGTATATATATATATGTATATATATATATGTATGTATATATATATATATATATATATATATATATATATATATATATATGTATATATATATGTATATATATGTATGTATATATATGTATGTATATATATGTATGTATATATATATATATATATATATATATATATATATATATATATATATAATATTCGGAGGAGTTCCAGTTCCAGTTCAGCTACGGCTTTCTCGTCCACCGGACTCTTATTAATGTTCTTGACGCGACCAAATTCTAAGGATAGGCCGAGACTGTTGAGTGTGGTGTCGTCACGTAGACCAACAGATTCCTGTGCAGGGTCAACTCTGATGATGGCTGGAGGGCCCTCTGACAGGTGTAGACTGCTACACAGAGTGACCAAGGTGTCGCGAAGAGTGCAGCTCTTTTCCGTCAGGGATGATGGACGTTACCGTGAAAGAAGTGGTTGTTTCTCGTAGGACCAGGATAAGTTGTTTACAGCGTTTGAGAACATCCGCTGCAAAGGAGAGGCCAACTGCTTCAGGTGCATCATCGGTGGTATGCTGTGTGAAAGGCTGAGGGAACGACTGCAGCGAAACATGTGTCACATACACGGTCAATGGCCTTTGCCATGTCTAGACACGTATAAGGTCGCTCCGATGCCGCGTTTAGTTACAGAACCACCTGTCACAATCCACAATTGGTTGGATGATCGCGGTAGGTGATACATTTATGCGTTGAAAGGGATTTCTGAGCTGAACGGAACAATTCGGATAGTGTATCAGTCCACTGTATGCGATCTTGTGACTGCTGACCTGCAATAGCATTCTCAAGCAGGGGCGGATTTAGCGTAAGTCAAACGAGTCACGCGACTGATGTAATTTTTTTTGCGAGCATAAGAAATTCCGACTCTACCTCCAGCAGACTGTAAAAATTGCGCAATCACAAGGCGACGGCATTTAACGCCCGCTTATCAAGAATATGGTTTCGGCGAAAGTTCGCCCGCGCGGGGTCTTTTTTCCGGGAGCGCCGGAGAGATGACCCTGGGTACTCGCATACCGATCTGCTACCTGCTAGATTGGGATGCTGGACAATGGGTTCAGCGGCAGGCAGAGGTTGCGGGTTTGACTAACTTTCCCAGCAATTCGATTGGCTGCGACTGAATGTGACGTCAATCTGACTAACTTGCCATGAATGTGACGTCAATTTGACTAACTTGGCTTGAATATGATTGGCTAATGCGTGATGCTAATGAATTCTGACTAACTTGACTAAAGTGCCTGATCGGTGAAGATAATGAATTCATCCACGCCAGGTTTGTCGCTTTGATCCTCGCTTTGATCGGTCATGGCTTCCCCTTCGGTAAGCGTTTTCGAACGAGTATCATCTGCTCTTCAGAGCAACGACGATCGTTTGCTGCGACAAATCTATGACGATATATCATCTCGACTGAGCAGCCAGCAGATGGTTTCTTCTGTGGAACATTTAAGTGCAATTCGTAGTACTTCAAGCTTCCTGAGTAGGAACTTGGGCGCTGAGACCTTCATTCCACAGCATGCAAAAGCAAAGGAGGGAAAGGCTTGTGTCTCTGTGAGGTACGTCAACAACTTAGCTTATTTTATCAGTATTCAGTTTAAGGAAACTGTAGTATTATGTTCCTCATTTTTTCTGCCTGGCTTCTTTGATTTTGTGTCGGCTAAAGCGCTAGGTGAACACATTAGCAAATATGGCGCTCAAATTGACAACATCTGGACGGTCTGGTTTGTTTGTTGTGATATAAATATTCAAATGAGTAAAATCAACGATCCGTCATAAAAGGACTCGCTACATAGGCCGCATATCAATACTATTTATCGAAATAAGAATGTATAGTAAGGTAAGTTTACTACCGAAATATTGAGGAAATAATACTATCAAACCCTATAAACGTTTTTGTCAGGGCCTTGCTCGAAAGGACCCTGGCGTCGCTCTAGACGGTATACACTATTTCTCAATATTTCGGTAGAAAACTAGCTTTTATACTGTATTTGGTCGCGTATACGGTATTGTCAAGATAACATTTACGCATTTTTAGTTGCAAATCTAAGTCCTGTATAAGATTTATTGATCTTACTTAGAACCTGTACCCTCAGACCTCGTGGAGGTGAAGTCTATAAGAAATATGACCCTGGCTTCCGCTTGGCCAATTATTATAAGGTCGATTATATATATATATATATATATATATATATATAATTAAAATTATAGGCTACGGTATAATATATATATGTAATATATCAACAACAAGTTTGAGTGTTTCATCAGGGGATCAAAACACGAGAAAACATGATGAAAGCACAAGGCCGAAGGCGGAGTGGTTTTATTGTTTTCGAGTGTTTGGATTCCCCTGATGAAACACGATAAACGAGTTGTTGATATGTCATCTCAATCGAGCGATTTCAATTACAAAATACAATTAAAATAAACCCTCAAGAGATTTTATTCTTGAGCGTGTGTAAAATTTATTCATACAGCAACTTGTTTATTTTGCATAGATAATTAAGATCTTAAGAATTAGATGAACACCGGTTTTCATCTAATATCTTGGGCTTTCCTGGCGTATCCAACGTCAATCAGGTGATTGAATGGACTAGTGTAATTGGCTGATTATCTCATGAATTATTAATGAGTTTGATATATATATATATATATATATATATATATATATATATATATATATATATACTGTAGTCTTCTAATATTTTACTGGGTCTGGGATATTAATCTTATTTTAATAACTAATCCAGCATGTTAACAGTGTAAAACTGACCCAAAACTGCATGCTCACTCTTTCTATTGATCCCAAAATTTATTTAGGTCTGAAGCGACTGGCAACTGTCTGTATAGTTCAGTTTCATTGGTGTTGGTAGGCAACAATACTTTTGTTGACGACTTGAGGGTGTTGACATCTCTTGAGCTTTTTCTTAATGCAAGCTTTTACTCAAAACACCCCTGTTTCTTGGCTGCTGCTGCTGAGCATAAGGAAGAATTTGGTAAGAGTAAGAATTTAAACAATCTTTTGCCTTTATCAGTTTCTGAGAAGTGCTTTGATAGTGGATTTTCCAAGGATGAGTTGGTGAAGAAGGAAGCCATGTTGAATTGTAATGATAAGGAGTGGTCATCTTTCTTATGTATTCTCGGTCTCTCTTCTGTTATAAACAGAAATATTATTACTTATTATCCAGACTGTGGGGCGCATAGGTCAAAGCTATTGTTTAATCGTCATATTAAACCACGTTCTCCTTCACAGTCCCAATCACAAGCAAGTTTAGAGGATGTTCACATTTTATTTTGTTTTGAAGGTGGGATAAAATCTGGTGATGCATTCAAATCCAATCACTTTGTTCCTCTTCTTTTTTATGCTACTGGGCAAAAAAGAAAGAAATCACAGCTCTCTCACAAACCTTACAAGAAAATTGCCCCTGTTAGGAATACTTGTATTAGTAATCCAAGCATGACCCAGACACAAAAAATTTCAAGCTTTTTTACACCCAGTGAGCAAAAATTTGCTCCTAGACAGAAGACTACATGCATGTCTTCTACCTCAACATCTGACTCTTGTTCAAATAATCAAAACCCCAGTTCTTCGATTACTCTAGCTGAATCTACATGTACCTCTACTACAAATTCAGAAAATTCACTGGTAGATATTACTGAACCATCAACTTCTATAAACTCTGGTCTTACTAATGCGGCAGACAGTAACGCAGTAGTTGCACATCCTAACAATGAATTTGATGTTGCTTTTTGCCGTGAGAAAGTAAAAACTATGAACAATTCTCAAATTGAAAATTTAATAAAAAATATTTTTAAGCCTGACAGATCATACTCTTTTCCAAAATCAGATGGTAGGTCTTTTCGTTATGAATGGTTGCAGTTGTTTCCCTGGTTATGTTATTCACCCTTGAAAGATGGTGCATACTGTTTGTCATGCGTGCTATTTGGTGATCGGTTTCCTGGTAAAACCAGTAAAATTAAAAGGTTATTTTCTGAGCCTTTAACGCATTGGAGTAATGCCACTTATTCTTTTAAACAACATGCAGGGGTTGGAACAGGACAAAAAAAAGGATTGCATGACAGTACATCTACTCTTTTTACATCTTTCTTGGCACGCATGTCAGGTCAAATTCAGTCAATTGATGTCCTGGTTGACAATAACTTGAGGAAGACCATTGCTGAGAATAGGAAGAAGCTTGTTCCAATTATTGACACCATTAAACTGTGTGGCCATCTTGCTCTTGCTTTGCGTGGCCATCGTGATGACTCAAAATACCATCCTGAGGTTGGTAGTTACTCTGAAGGCAGAGTTGGAAATTTTATTGAACTTCTAAATTTTAGGATTAGGGCTGTGGTGATATTATTCTTGAAGAACATCTAAAAACATGTGCAAAAAATGCTAGCTATATTTCCAAGACTAGCCAGAATGAACTTATTAAATGCTGTGGTCAGGTTATCACTGACCAGATTATTGAAGAAGTGAAGCAAAGCAAGTTCTATTCTATTATTGCTGATGAAGCTTCAGACTGCTCAAACAAAGAGCAAGTGTCACTTGTCTTGCGTTTTGTTGATAAAGATATGAACATTCGTGAAGACTTCATTAAATTTCTTCATTGTAAATGGGGTTTGACAGGGGCTGGACTGGTTACTCTTGTGTTAGAAGCCTTGAATGACCTTACTTTGAATATTCAGGATTATCGTGGTCAGGGGTACGATGGAGCAGGTGCTGTTGCTGGTCATATTAATGGTCTCTCAGCTCACATTTTAAATCTTAACAAAAAGGCTCTTTACACTCATTGTTTTAGTCACAGACTTAATTTAACAGTTTGTGAATCTACTTCTGTTCCTTTGGTGAGAAATGTTTTGACACAGATCAAAGAAATATCTGATTTTTTCAATGTATCTGAACCACGTCAAATGATTCTTGACAAGAATATTTTAGAGCATGGTTCTGTAGAAGTCAGGAAGAATAAACTAGTAGATGTTTGTCGTACTAGATGGGTAGCTCGCATTTCTGGGATGGACACATTTGAGGAATTATTTGTTCCAATTTTTTATCCTTTAGATGAAATGAGCTCAAACCTGGAGAAGAAATGTAATCCCAAAACTTCATCTGATGCCTCTTCTCTCTTAACTCTTATTTCTTCTTTTAAGTTTATTGCAGCTTTAGTAATTACTAGGAATATTTTTGACCTCACCCTTCCAGTGACTCAACTGTTGCAGTCAAAGAGTATTGATATAATGAATGGTATTGAGCTTGTTAATACTTTAAAGAATCTGGTGATGACTATTAGGAATAGCATTGATTTTTACCATGAGAAATGGTATCAACAAGCTGTTGCTTTGGCTAGTAAGCTTGACATTGAAGAGTCACTTCCAAGAACTGCTCGTAGGCAAACTACTCGAGACAACCATCCTGCAACTGATGCCTGTGAATATTTTAAAAGAGCCATCACTATTCCACTAATAGACCATGTTAACTCAGCCCTACAAACTAGATTTGACGTCAACAGTATTAATGTATATAATGGTGTGAGTATTGTGCCAGAGAAATTAATACACTTAGCAAGTGAACAGGTTGATTGGAAGGAAACATTTAAGCTCTTTAGTAACTTTTATCTTGATGATTTACCAAATCCATTGGCTTTAGATGCAGAGCTGGAATTATGGGAGAAATATTGGGAGAGCTACAAAGGTCCCCGCCCAGACAGTGTAGCCACAACACTGAAAGCCATAAACTTTGAAGCTTTTGACAACATTAAGGTAGCACTTCGCATTCTAGCAACCCTTCCAATTACTTCTTGTGAATGTGAGCGATCTTTTTCTTCTCTGCGAAGATTAAAAGATTACAAGCGAAGCACTATGGTTGAAGAGCGATTGAATGGTTTAGCTTTAATGCATATTCATCCAGAAATTGAGCCAAATGTCAATAAGGTTATTGACAAATTTTCAGTTAGTAACAGAAGATTGGATTTTTGAATAAATTTATTTCCATTTGTTCATAATCATTTAACTGGGTAACCTCTTGATCACAGTAAAAAAGTAAAAGAATTTTGGGACATTTAAGTAATTAACATATTTACACATTTTAAGTGCATGAAAATGAGTTATTGATGATGTTAAAAAGGATAAAAGTTATCTCTTTCTCCCTATTTTTGTTTATTTTACCGCTTAGCAGCTTGGGCGTTTCGGCGTTTGACATACTGTATTAACTTGTTGGAAACTTTGCTTGAAACTCCTTAATAATTATACAGTAACTTTGAAACAAACAAATCCTTTTCCTTTTAACCCTTTCGCTCCAGGGTTCTTCCCATTGACGAGTAAAATCGTCTGGTGTTAGACAGAGTAAAATAATAAGTAGAAAATTGTTTTAATTAACCACAAGAAAGCATAACGTAACTTCTTGAAACAACTGAAGGTCTAACTGGGGTCAGAACATGCCGTGAATGAGTGTCATCAATGAACGTATTGTCATTTCTGATGACGGAAGACTGCTTATTCAGGAAGAAACCAAAAAATTTTATGTAATATTTAAAACACGAGCAGGAGTGTTTTATTCGTTATTGGATGTTATGTTCATTAGTATTCTTTATATAAAATTTTGTGTTCATTATAGTATTCTTTCTGACGTCAAGAAGTTTTATCAGGTATTCAAAAACTCATTAATAATTCATGAGGGAAACACAAAAGAAAATCATGACCGTATCGTATCTTTATATGTGATAAAGATTTCTCCTGATTTACATAAACTTTAGCTTTGATTTTCTCGGCTTAGACAAGGTTATTTTTCAAACTAACTCCGCCAATCAACTTACCAAGTGGTTCGTTTTTGAAGCCGTATAATAAACTCGCAGTTCGTGTTTTATCAGATATAAAAACACTCGGCTTCGCCTCGTGTCTTTATATCTGATAAAACACTCCTGCTCGTTTATTATACAGTACTAAAACCACGGACATGGTACTGATTTCCTTTGTGTTTTCCTCGTGAATTATTAATGGTTTTTGAAATTATTGTTCATATGGCATATACAGTACTGTAGCAACTCATTGCTTTAAAATATATTAAATGCTTTTTTCTGAAGGGATGAGGGTAACGAAACTATTGAGAAATAAATTGTAACGTTTTAAAGTTCAATCGCAATTTTTAAGAATTTTGAGTTTGGTTGGTAGTTTTAGGTTTTATTAATGGGGAAGGGGGGATAAAGGGTTAGAATGACCGGGATGGTCTGGAGAATTGAGCTGCTCCATGCCCATGAAATATCCCAAATGGTCAGCGTTTATAAAGCCTCTTCTAGCCAAACTCCAACTGCGTCACTATTGAGCAGAGGTGTGAAAGGCGGGTTACTGGCGCCTTAAAACCAGATAGCTCTGGGTTGGTGGGACTCATCAGCCATTGCACTAACGGCATCCCACCAAAGTCAGGCCAGTAGGCCAGGCTGTCCATGTCGGAAACACTTGTTGCTTAAACGTTTCCTAGGCATGCTGATGAGCTCTGATATAGAGCGAAACAGCCATAATGGTCCGACCTAAGGTTAAGGTCATCAGTTATGTATTTGTTGATTATTGCTTGATTAAAATGACGTAAGCTGTAGAAAGCGTTTTTTTAAATACAAAATAAAAATCTTTATTGAGACTACAGTGCATGTACATGTAATTGTAAATATTTCTTGAAAATGATAGCCGTCACTAAAAATGCGATTTGACACCTTAACATTTTGGGCACTGTAGTGCCCTCACAACGCAGGAAGTGGCGTTTCAGAGATCCACAATTTAAAAATTTTCCAGGTCGCGGTGCAAACTGGACCCAAACAAATCTCTCTAGTGCTTATAGGATTTCCCCTTTCCCATTCCCGGAAAAAGTTAGTCTTACATACTTGAAAAGTGCAAACTATCACAAGCAAAGTCCAATTTGGACAAAATCTTTCTTGAAAATGATAAAATGTCCCATTAAAAACATGTTTTAAAACATTTAAACTTTTGCTCAAAAGTGCTGTCAGAATGCCGGGAATGCCATTTTAGAGATCCAAATTTCAAAAATTTTCCGGGGGGGCATGCCCCCGGACCCCCCTAGAAAAGTGGACCACGCTACTTTCACTAGGGTATAAAAATTCCTAGATCCGCCCCTGTTCTCAAGTGGGGCGAATATGTACGAGCAGTGTGGTAGGACTCGACCGAGAACCTTGTAAGCTCCAATAAATGAATGAAGATCACGGACTTTGTCAGGAAGACACGATGAAAGGGTGGCGATACGATGAGGACTGGTAGATAGGCGTCCCTGCATCCAAATCCTTCCTAATATGGTGGTAGATCGAGGACAGATGATAGTCTTGGAAGGAGCTGTAGTGAATACGTCACTAGTTCCAGACTTCTCCCCAGGGGACTAGATAGAGAGAGAAAAACACGAGGACCGTTTTATGTAAGCACATAGCGAGAGTAGTAATAAAGAATAGAAAATACAACATTGGCGACGAGGATGGCTACTTCATTGGTGAATCCAATGCCTCCTTTTGACTCCGACGCTGAAATAGGAACTAATCTCGCACCTAAATGAAAAATTTGGATCGAAGATTTCCACGTGTATCTGGTGGCCAGTGGGATAACTGATAAAAAGAAACAACGCGCTTTGTTATTGTATCAAGCTGGACCTCGTGTTCGCGAGATATTTCGTCAAATTTCTGATACGGGTGAAGACGATGATTTTGATACAGCTGTCCAGAAATTAAATGCTTATTTCGAGCCGCAGAAACACCGGCTATACGACGTGTATAAATTTCGCCAAGTGACACAAGGGAGCAGTGAAACTATTGATCAATACTACACACGAAGTTCGTCAAAGCGATGCGAATTTCACGACGCCGACTTTGAAATTATGCTTCAAATTGTGCTCTGTGGGTCGTCCAGTCGGTTGAGGAAACAAGTCGTCAAGTCGATCACTCGGCGATATATGCGATGCGAAACAACGCCCGTATTCCAGAAAGGCAGCAAACGAAGTCCAGTTGTAGAAACTGTGCAGGAGAATGGCCACACAAGAATGGATCTTGCCCAACGAAAGGAAAAGAGTGTAGGAACTGTTTCAAATTAAACCATTTCGCTAAACAATGCCGCTCCTCAAGGCCTGACAACCAGCCAAGACAACGTCAAGGACCTGACAACCAGCCAAAACAAGATCGAAGCCGTGGCAGAAACAACATCCGCCCACTTGACACCTCAGATAATACAAGTCAATCAAGTGATTCGGATTACTGTTATGCTGTTAAGCTGGAAAATAGCAAAAATCCACTCACCAAGATCAAGATCAACGACCATCAACCATCATCCGTAAAATCAACACTTAGGTCTTAGTTTATGTCGTGCACTTTTAACATGAGCCTCTGGCTCTCTCTCTCTCTATATATATACATATATACGTTTATATAATTCACCCTAAAATAACGTACTAATATCTTCTCATTACAGTTACTGTTAAAAAGGGAGTGGTGTAGTGAATACGTCACTAGTTCCAGACTCCCCAGGGGACTAGAAGATATATAGAGAAAAACCTGAGGACCGTTTTATGTAAGCACATAGCGAGAGTAGTAATAAAGAATAGAAAATACAACAGGAGCGACTTTCAGGTTGCTCTTTTTGAGGGCTTGTAGAATACGTTCCCAATTCTGTAGCAGTTCTTCGGGTGTGTCAGCACCAACGTATAAATCGTCAGCAAGCTTGGCAGCTATGCCTTCTTGTAGGCAATCTCCGAGAACCTGACACATTAACTCTTCAAGAGCTGTCTCAGATCCTGGCATGCCCATGGCACATCGAGTGTAAGCCCTGACATCACGGAACAGAGTTGCGACTCCACAATACTTCATAGAAGCCTTAGCCAATGGGATCTGGGATACTATAATGTAGTTCCACTGGGCGATTGTACGTAGGGTGGAATCGAGATCTGGTAGGAGTGATGGTTGTGGTTTACTGCAACGACCAACGTCGGCGAATGCAGTAACAAGGCGATGCCCCCCACTAGGCTTCTTGACGAGGAAGGATGGGTTTAATACTCCACAGTGATGGCAAGGTCTTCGGGTCGCTGAAACACTCCTTGGAATTCAACATCATCGAACTTTTGTTGCAGTTCCACTAATTTATTACGAGAATATTGGGGAAGTATTCCCTTTCGCTGTGGTGGTTGCACTGGACCCATGTTCACGACGGCTTCAAAGGGGCCCACGGCGCCATTGTACCCAGGGATTGTAGAATCAAATACTTCATCGTATGATTCGAGTAAGCGCTGGAATTGTAAGCGTGTGCTGTCAGGTAGAATGGTATCAGGATCAAGCTTCACAAAAGATGGTTGCTTTGTGTGATGCGTAGTGGAAGACTGGTGCTAATGGGTGGCACACTGTGCTCAGTGGAGTTGGGTATGTGGGTGGGGAGGACTTGGCACAGATGCTCATGGCGAGGAATACTTTTGGGTTCATCTGTGTCATTGACTATCCGGATTTTTCCAGCAACAGCTTCAATGATGTGTGGGTGGGGCCAACTTCCAGTAGACTTTTGAGCAATCTGGGCGAGATTCCACAGCTAAAGTGGCATGTGGATCAATGTCACTGGGAACGTCCAATGCTAGGTAGTTGCCAGGCCAGACTACAGTTGATAGAGAAGGGGCACGAAGGACCCTTGCTTGAGTACGTCTGATTGTTCGTTGTAGGACTGGGTGAGGGTGAACCATAATAGGAGATGTTGACCCCTGGATAGTGATTTGTTGTTTGAAAGGACAAATGGAAATTTCGTTGACAATCATAAACGGGGTCCCAGCTAACACATCAACATCAAGGTTGTCAACAACTAGAGCATCTAGTTGTAGACTCATATTATTACATGTTAAGCTTAGATGAACTTCTCCCACTACTGCTAGAGCGTCGGCTTGGAGAGTGCTTTGGTTGGTTTTCTTAATAGTTGCTGCAATTGCTTTAGCGACCTGGGTTTTGATCATACTGGTTTCGGCACCAGTGTCTAGCGTTAGTTGAAGTGGATTCATCTGATGAGTGAATTTCATCAAGGAGGCTGTCTAAGGTTTGAGATATCTCTGGTGTTAATGAAGCTAGTGTCTGTGAACGAAGCTCGGCACCATATCGTTGCTTAATGAGAGCAAGTAAGCTGGGATGTACGAGTCGGAGCCATGTCAGAGTTATTAAATTTTCAAGAGAAGGGGTCACCTGCTCATCAGATGTAACTACTTCTCCATGGTGTCGAATACCCCCATTGGCTGCCAGTAGGTTATCGTCGACAAAGCTTACTAGTCGTTGATAAAGATATTCTGGACGCTCACCAGGCTCCAAGTGAATGTTATCAAGGGCCAAAAAATGGGCTCCTGTTGATTGGAAACCGTAATGGGATCGAATTGCTTGCCATATTGCTGGTGATGGTGTTTCGAGATATAACCGGGCAGTAGTTAGCGATTTGGCCAAGCAAAAGCTCTAAATGTGTCCCTTTTTGCTCAGCAGTACGACGTCTAGCTGTAGGTACGTCTTCCCCATCACTTTCGAAACCGCAGAAGGTGTTTTCTTCAGCCACGAAGCGCCATCAACAAAGAACGGGGCGAAGTTGGGGTCGAGCGATAATGAGTATTTTAAATTCTGATGCCAAGCTTCGAGAAGAGGTTATTGTATCTTGCTTGGTCAGCGACCATTGTTTTGGAGCACGAATGCCTGACATTGACACGGTACGGCGAAACAATTAAATTTAATAAAAGCACAAACTTACGGTTCACTGAAGTCTTGATTCCAAGAATGGCTTCACTTTAGCCCTGGTACTTGGGTTGAGTTCAGTCTTTTGGAATAGCGAATGTACAAGCTGTCTCGTTGATGCCTTGTTTTATAGCTGCTCCACTACGTCGGAGATCGTATGGCAGTAAAATGATAGTTGATCGCTGCCACCACGCCAGTCAGGATGGAAACACTCGGTACAACGATAAACAAACTCGGTTTAATATAAAGTAGAAATACATTAATGCAAACCCCTCGTGTTCATTGATTTGTTTATTATTATTAATGCACTCTGCCTTCAATCCCAGGGGCGTACCACTGAGCCCTTAAATTATGTTGGTTACTCCAGACAAAGGAATATTGGCTTCACACAAAATAGCTAAAAATGGTACCCTGTTCCAAACTGAAAGAAAGGAGTAAATGACTGCCAGCGTATAAGAACAGACCTTGCACCAGATCAAAAGTGTGATAATTATTACACCGGTACCCTGTTCCAAACTAAAAATGAAAACCATTCCCTTTCCAATGGCACATCCCTGCATAGTCAATATATGGGGGTCCCGTACCTCCCATTGTAGCATACCAGTACAAATTATATTGTCTTTTTGCACAAAATACAATATTTTGACAACCCAGTTGTATTGCTGTTTAATTGGCTTATTATACCACAGCAAGTATGCGACTAAATTAGCAACCAGAAATTTTCAGCTTTAGGTAAACAGTACCTTGAACAGTACTGTAGATAAATGCCCCACTCCCAGGCATAAAAAGTTTGCAAATTATGCCTGACATTCCAGGGAGGAATAGCTAGGCATTACTCCAATTGATAATTTATAATAAATCATAAATATGCATACTGTGCAGTACAGTGAATGTATGAAAATGTCAAATACATGATTGTACAGTACATGTATGCCACCAACAATTCCTACACAGAGATATATTGTTTAAATACGTTTTCTTTTGTTATTAATAAATAAATGTTTTAAAAAATATCTCTGTACCTTCGCACCATCTCTCAGTCACGAATTCAAGTTTTTCTCTTCGCTGTCTCTTTCTCTTGTGCTATCCTTTTTGCTGTGTTTTCTGGCATAATTTCTAGCCTCTCTCTTCACTGTTCCTCTCTCCGCTGATGTAGTTCTAGATACCGTGTTTAGCCTTAATATTGCGAGTCGCTCTTTTCGTTTCTTCGACTATAAACTCTGATGTAATTTCAGACGCTGCATGTGTTTTGTTTTCCTCAAGTCGCTTTACTGTAGTTCTCCTTGTATCTTGCTCTGGCCTAGTGCTGTTCGGCCTGTTCCCTTCGTTCGTTCGCTTGTTTCTTTCTCTTGTCTTTCCCTTGAATACGTCTCAACATTTCTAGCTAGCCTATAAACATTTCTTCTTCTCCGAACTTTGTAGTTTTGTACTCAAACTCGAACGAAAATGATGTTTTTAACGTAAGAAACTACACTGAAACACGTGTACCCTTTTAACCACCATCACCCCATGGATCCCCAACATGGTCTCCGTTGATCATTACATATAAATAAATAAATAAATAAATATATATATATATATATATATATATATGTACACACAAATGGATACTCCAAACCACCAACATGGGTACAATCCCCGACCGGACTTACCACCCACTCCGTCGAGATTAGTACCCTCGCGTCGCGAGGCCCGCTTCGCGAACCACACGAACACGAGGGGACTAGAAAGAGTACAACAATGGCTATACGATAGAGAGCCGAAAGTAACGAGAGAGATAACAAGAGAAGCGTGCTTTCCTAATAAGGAAGACATATCCTTTAGGGGTTATTCGCTAGATATGAATTAACATAAATTATCATAAAGTAAAAAGCTAAGCCACATATGGCGATATATATTAGATTTTCTGTGCGCCGGACAGCGGTGTTGGGTTTTGCCGTGTGCGCCAAGCTACCGAAAAGGCAAAAATTTAAAAAAAAATGTACTGTTGCCAGGCGATGCCGGAAGTAAAATTTGGTCTTCCAAAAAAATATTAGCAAATTGAGGACACTTGTTACTTCTTTGTAATATTTAAGAATATTTTATATTTACTAAATTTAGTAATCAAATATTCAAATTAATTAATAATTCAGCCCACCTGTAAAGTTCAGTTGTGAGTTTGTGCTGTGCAGTCATGCAGTCAGCACTTCGTTAATCGTTGCTCCTAGTCTTCGACTAATTGTCTTCTCAGTTCTCACTCTTTGTGCTGTGTATATAAATTGTATAAAGTGTTCGACTGAAGGCCGAAGAGCGAAGGACAAAACGTTATTAAACCGTGCCAATATCAGAGCCCGCGTTCCTTACAGCCATCGACACCCACACGAGGTACTTCATGAAAGCCTGACCCCAACATGGAGGACATGGAATTATAACCCACGGGAGGCCAAAGCTGGGAAGGAGATGGCCTCTGATTTTTAAAGTGCCACTAAGACGAAAAATCGACAATAAAATTTTGCGAAAATTTAACTTCGACGAACTTTATTGGGATATAAATACCCCGTGTACAAAATTTGAACCGATATAAACCAACAGGTTTAAAGTTATAAACGTTTGAAACGCTGAAAATTGCGTCCGCCATTAAAATTTTCTTCACTGTGAATATTGATACCTGAGAAGGGCTGTGACATCATTTTCTTAACCCAAACGTGCGTGACGAAGGAAGAAACAACGAGAGCGCATGTAATTTGACAACAAAAATGTCGAATTCATCATCATTTAGTTGTTCTGACTAGGGATTGAAACGGAATCATCCAATGTATGTTTGGAGTATTGGTAGTCCAGTTTGACAAATCTGGTTTCGGAATTTGCCAGAACGATGACTGTATTGCTTTGGCTAACGAGATTGATTATCGCCCAATGCTAACAAGATATTGCACAATGAATTTTCTATATAGCTGCAACATTTCAATTCTGACGTCGAGGTTTCTTCTTGAGAAAGACAGCATTAGTCTGCTAGAGACAGGAGACAGTTTTTCACGATGCGCTCGTTTGTATCTTTATGTTGTATCAAATACAAGCTGGACCTCGAGATTGCTCTGCCTCCAAAGTTTTATTAATCTTTCAAATAGTAGGTCCATTACAACGCTGAAAAACACTTGTTTGTAGTAAGGTCGCTCTAAAAATCTTCATGGAAAATTGATTGGAACAAACTATGAATCATCATCGCGTGTCGCGCGTTATGTTCTGAACAAACCTAACCCAATTTGCTCGTACGATTTTTCAATTGGACTGTATATGTGGCATCTCTATTTAAAGGAATCAACGGAATCAACGGAATCTGCCGGAAATTTGGTTAATCGCTTACTAACAAACGGTTAATAAAATACATTTATTTACGTTTATTAGCTGAGAGTGAAACTGATCTGTCGTCGATATTTCAAGTAAGGTTATTGGATTAGACATATTACGTACATACTGTATGTACGGGTAATTGTTGAAGAGATTTTATATTTTTTTGTTGCTATGATTGCGCAAATATATGGGTTTCATATTTCAAACTTACTAAGACCTAAGTAAGTGTTAAGTCGGACACAACCTGTGGGTTGATTAACAGAAAAAGATTTTCGATTTTTAATTAAGGATCATAGCAAAACCACCTTCTGAAGCTTCATTAAATGTAAATAAAAAAATCAGGGGTGTTCATTTATAAAGATATAAATACACAAGTGCTCTGTCTGCTGAACTCTCATTCTTTGACTCATAAACACGGGTGTTTTTATTAAGACAATTACATTTAGCGTTTTCCACACGTATAGGTACTATTGCATCATGGATTGCATGCGCACAAATGCAACAAATAAATTGTTGATTGAGTTACTTAGTATGGACAGAGACAAATGATAGTTATATATTGGATTTTAACCATACAGTTGCCTAAGTGAAGTAAAGCACGAAGCTTCAACATATATATGAATTAGAATATATTAAACATTCACGCATGTTTTTGACTATGCTATAAAACACATCTTTGAAAATATTGCACAATATTTTGAAATATAAATCTTATATCCCTAATCCCTAGGCATGTAAGGAAGACGGCCACACTACCCCTCAAGATTATGTCTTCCTGGAGGAGTTTGGGTTTTGATCGAGTGTCGAGGGTTGCAAGTCGAGGGTAGTTGGTAAAATACGCTAAAATTTACGCACATAATTTCCTTGTAGCGGCACAAATAATATTTAGGCGGACGATGTACATGTTTTGGACATTTCATGCGCGCAGCAAAGGTGTTTACTCGGCATTGATGACAGGAAATATTTAGTAAATTTGTCTACAAAATTTTATTACAAAATTCATTTGTTGCATTTGTGCAATCATGATGCAATAGTACCTTCTACATGGCACGTGCAGAAAACGCTAAATGTAATCGTCTTAACAAAAACACCCGTGTTTATGATTCAAAAAATGAGTTCAACAGACAGAGCACGTGTATATTTATATCTTTATAAATGTAGACCCCTGATTTTTTTATTTACGTCTATCTTTTTAGATTTTACCAAGCTTTTTTGACTGTTAATCAACCCACAGGTTGTGTCCAACTTAACACTTAGTAGGCCTTAGTAAGTTTGAAATGAGAGTATGAGACACGTATATTTGCGCAATCATAGCAATCAAAAATATAAAATCTCTTTCAACAATTACGCGTATATATGTACGTACGCAATATGTCTAATCCAATAACCTTACTTGAAATATCGACGACAATCAGTTTCAGCTAATAAACGTAAATAAATCTATTTTATTAACCGTTTGTTAGTAAGCGATTAACCAAATTTCTGGCAGATTCCATTGATTCCGTCGATTCCGTTGATTCCGTTAAATAGAGATGCCACTGTATATGCCACGCAATCCCTGCAGAATAATCACATTCATTACTACAATCCTGTATAACTGTGTGCGTTGATGGAATGATGGAATATTTTATTTTTCATAATAAAAGCAAATAAAACGTTCACTGACCAGAATAATTTATTGAAACGAGCTTTCGGCTACCAGACTGTAGCCTTCAATGGGTATGAGATTAATGGAAACAATTTAACATATATATTTACAATCGGAAGCTATAATTAGTTATGATGTGTGTGTGGTATGTGTTTGCGAAGAGCATGTGTATATTAATTAGACGGAGTTTATTTCTTCACGAGAAGAATGGCGTATTGCCCAGGAATCGGTTTAGAGTTATTGTCCGCTTCATTTGTCAAGGCGGTATGCCAAGACTCTAAAGTTTTTCGGTTTTCGAAAATTGCCCTTGTCGATAACTTTTCCATTTTCAAAATCAATGCTGTGGTCGTTTGTCCACTCGTGCTTGGCAATGTTTGAACCTTTCGTGTAGTTTTTCACGTTCTTGATATGCTCTTTCTTCCTTGTTGTAAAACTTCTCCATTTCTCTAATGTAACTCCAGTTGCACTCTTTGCATGGTATCCTGTAGACGACGTTCGGTTGTTCGTTAATCAGATGTCTGTATTTTTGTGATCGAAATTCGTTTTCTAGTGTCGTTAAGGGCTTGTTGTAGACGTTGATGTCGTGCTTTCTTAGCGTTCTTGATAGCGCTTCTGTGAGGCCTCTGATGTAGGGAAGTACTGCGTATCCATTAGTTGTTGGAGGGGGGGTCAACACGTCGGAAGAACATACCAACTAGATCTTCTGGGTCAGGTGTGGTTTCCTTGGTCTGCTTTTTTACGACTTCGACTATTCGCCAAGCGGCTGGGCAGAAAGGCCTAAAATTAGCAAGATCTTTGGAAAAGAACACATATAAACTCGAAGCTCACCATCGCCATTTACATTTTACACATCAATCTCTTAAGAACTCTTGGTTCCCCAAATCGTTACGATTCAAGCCACCAGGAAATCAGCCAATATTTAAACGTATCATGGAAAGAACAAGCAAACATTGCATGAAAGCTAGAATATCAATCTGTCACACTCGAATCGACGCCGTCAACAAACAAATCAAGACAATCTCCACGGAATTAGCTACTCTCCTACCCAACGACGTTTTCAACACCATGAACGAATTTCTGAAACATAGAGCACAATCCGTGCGAAACAGCGTCACCACCAGACATAACAATAAATACGCAAATCTACGAAAGGAACACGATTCAACGTCCGATATAGATACTAACAACTGGGTGATAAATGTATCGAAGAAACCACTAACAGAAGTCGAAAGATCCTTATTACAGAAAGGCCCAAAGTTTGCTCCGTCTCCATCAGGGATCCCTTACAAAACCATCGTCGCAGAGATCGAAGCTGCAATAACCCACCTTCCAGATCAATCCAAGAACGCCGTCCGAACAAGACCTGCCTCCATCTTAGACAGAACACGAGCACCAACCCATAGCAACATCAACACTAACGAAAAGAAAGCACTCAAACAACTCAAGAACGATAAAACGAGAGTAATTATGAAAGCCGACGAGGGAAATTGCTTAGTAGTGATGGATCGAAGTGAATACGACAAGAAAATGAAAGCCCTACTCGACGACCGCAACACCTATCAAGTTATCAACAAACCGCCGTTTAAGAAACTTGAAAGGGAATTAAATTCAATCCTTCAGAAGTTTAAAAAACAGGACAAATTAGACGATAGAACATACCGAAAACTCCGCTCAACTGACGCAATACCGCCCGCTATTAGAGGTTCTGTTAATGCCATAAAGACGGCCATTCATTCCGACCGATTATCACATGCATTGGATCAGCATGTTATAACGCTTCCAGATTTCTGTCAGGTATTTTATCTCCTCTCCAGAACCACAATGGTTATTCCGTCTCTAACTCCTATCAATTTGTGAAAGAAGTTTCCAACACAACGATCGAAGAAGATGAAACTATGGTTTCATTCGACGTCGTATCACTTTTCACTGCCATACCTGTCGACAAAGCATGTTCATACATTCGCCAAAAACTAGAAGATGATGAAACACTACCAAACAGAACAAATCTTAACATTGACAATATCATTTGTCTTTTGAGTTTTATTTTATCCAACAAGTATTTTATGTTCGAAGACACTGTCTACAAGCAGATTCATGGTTGTGCTATGGGAAGTCCCGTAAGTGCTATTGTAGCCAACATTTGCATGGAAGTAATCGAAGAAGCCATTGAAAGTACGCCAGTACCACCTAAGAAGTGGAAACGCTACGTTGATGACAGTTTCTGTATAACAAAAAGAAATTCCGTTGCAACCTTTCACAACACCTTGAATTCTATCACCCAGACATAACATTTACCATCGAAGAAGAAGACAACGGACGTATTGCTTTTCTCGACACCTTAGTTTCAAGAAAAGGCAATACACTAGCCATCGACGTTTACCGAAAACCAACGCACACGAATCGATACTTAGATTACGAATCTCACCACGACAAAAGACACAAAACTAGCGCAGCAAGAACTTTGATAGACCGAGCGCAAAAGATTCCAAACCACGAAGAAGGAAAAACCCGCGAATTGAATGAGGTGATTACAGCATTGAAGGCAAATGGCTATCCCAACAAAGTCATCAACGAAGTCGTAAAAAAGCAGACCAAGAAACCACACCTGACCCAGAAGATCTAGTTGGTATGTTCTTCCGACGTGTTGACCGCCCTCCAACAACTAACGGATACGCAGTACTTCCCTACATCAGAGGCCTCACAGAAGCGCTATCAAGAACGCTAAGAAAGCATGACATCAACGTCTACAACAAGCCCTTGACGACACTAGAAAACGAATTTCGATCACCAAAATACAGACATCCGATTAACGAACAACCGAACGTCGTCTACAGGATACCATGCAAAGAGTACAACTGGAGTTACATCGGAGAAACAGGGAGAAGTTTTACAACAAGGAAGAAAGAACATATCAGGAACGTGAAAAACTACACGAAAGGTTCAAACATTGCCAAGCATGCGTGGACAAACGACCACAGCATTGATTTTGAAAATGGAAAAGTTATCGACAAGGGCAATTTTCGAAACCGAAAAACTTTAGAG
>CAXIUP010000236.1:67241-74741 GCA_964035015.1 Corallium rubrum | reverse complement strand
TTGCTGATGTTGAATTTCCATGGGTGCGTTTGATGCCTCGGAGCACTCTTTCCAATCTTAGACAATTTTCCAATGGGTTACGGAACCCTTGCTCAATGTGTAGAGACCTCACGCCGGCTAGATATACCTTGATGGGGTTTGCATGTACTGTATAGACCCGGCCAAGTGTGTGGCGAATAACATTAAAGTCCATTCTGATGCAGGGCATGGAAATCCTGATGGTGATAGCTGGTTAGTTCGGTAGCAGAAGTCAGTGAACCGTTTCTGAGCAGTAGAATATGATCGTCGTGTAGCCGAGGCTATACCCTGTCCCATAAAAGTTAGAGTACGGTGTTGGAGAAGTTGGAGGTCAATCGGTCTAGCAGCAGCTGTGGAATGGCGACTGGAGTGGGAGACGCTGACGGAACCAGGCGGAAGAATTCCTGCAATCGAAAGCGAGACAGTGCATCAGCGACAGCATTTTGTTTCCCAGGTACATGTACAGCACTCACGGTAAAGTTAAAACGGGCGGTAATAAGAAACAGATAACGGACCAAATGGATAATGTTATCCTACCGTGACGAGCCAGTACGTAGCACGGCTACTACGCTTTCATTATCGCACTGGAATTGCACCATTTTTTGCTGCCACGATGGCCCCCATATCGCACACACTAAGACAATGGGAAATAGCTCTTTGTAGGCGATACCCAGTGGTCTTTGAGCAGGAGACCAAGTGCCATTGAACCACGCATTGTTATGGACGACACCAACTTGCCAGAAGCGTCGGTAGATATGTGCAGATCTGGAGCCATCTCCCATTGAGGTAATTCGAAAAAATTAATACCGTTCCAGTCCGCGAGAAGCTCATTCCACCAGGCAATATCAAGCTTGCATTCACGGGAGAGTCGAATAAAGTGATGGGGTCGTCGTACCCCACGAAGAGCGTTTATAATTCTACGTAGGAAGGTTCTTCCGGGACGAACCACGATACTTGCGTGTTGTAGTTTACCCAGCAACGATTCCAGGTCCCGTCTGGTGCAGCACTTCCTGCGTTGCCATCGTCGGATTAGGCTACGAAGTTCCGCCAGTTTGTTCACTGGTAGGCGCGCGCATAGTTTCACAGAATGTAGCTCGATTCCTAGAAATACAAGACATGTTGTAGGTCCGATACATTTTTCCGGGGCTAGCGGAATGCCTAAGTGAGCACATGTGTCGTTAATCTTCGCTAAATTAGTAGCACACTGAATACTGTTGGCAGGACCAAGCATAAAATAATCGTCCAAGTAGCGTATAAGATGCTGTATTGAATAGTTATTTCGCAGTAACCATTGCAGCATGTCTGCAAACGAATTGAAAATGAATGGGGCCGATCGAAGGCCAAATGGAAGAACTAAATCGACATAGAATTTTCCGCGCCATTTCATTCCAAGCAGAAATCGATCTTGTGGATGAACAGGTATTATGCGGTAGGCACTCTTAATGTCTACTTTGGACATCAGAGCGCCTTTGCCCGTTTGCATGATTAATTTTATGGCGTCGTCGACTTTGCAGTATTGCGTTTGACACACATTTGGATCAATGCCATCATTAACACTGTTTCCTTCGGGGAAGGACAAGTCCAGGATAAGGCGCCATGCATTCGCAGCAGATTTCTTGGGAATAACACCGAAGCGGCTGACGTGAAGGTTTGTGATCCGAGGTTTATCGAAGGGCCCTGCAATGCGACCAAGCTGCGATTCCTTAGCGAGATAGTTATCGATTACGTCTGGGTGAGTAAGAGCGGATTTACAATTAGCGTTTGCCGGTTTCAAGTTTGACTCGTTATTGAAAAATAAAGAAAAACCGTGCCGAAGTCCCTCCGTTATAAAACGGACCTTTTCCCGGTCCGGGTGCGAGGATAGTTCAAGTGCGAATTGTTCCACCTGGATTGGTGACACTAACGAAACATGCGAAAGAACATTAACTGACTTAAGAAAAAATTCGTTTTGAGGTAGGTTTGAACCTCTAGCGTCGAGCTGTAATGCAGCGACGTGGTGAACTGGAGCGGTGACGTTTTGGTTGCTGGTTGGTGGTAGGTGTGCTGGCGCGCTTGCTGTTGAGGGAAATCGATACGGCGGTGTGCACCGGCGCAACCATTGGTGTCACAGAGATGTTGGTAATTGCAGACACCGTATCTGTTTGAACACTGGCCCTGGTTCCACGATCGACAGATTTGGGGCAGTCGTGCAATGCTGAGCGCTTCTTTACCGGTGGAGCGAAAGGAGATCTGAGCGCGGTTGAGAGGCATGCCCGCCGTGTGGTAGTTGTAGAGGCCTGTCCGCATGACACTCCAATCTGTCAGACCATTTGCAGCCGCGTCCTGTCTGAAGGTTTTGTCGTAGTGCAGCCAGGAAAGGCCCTCAAAACGCCGAGATGTGCGCGAAATCAAAGACATGTATGGCAGGAGGTCTTGCGATCGGTCGGGATAGTAGGCTGTAACTACTGACAAAAAACTGACAAAACATTCTACCCAGGTAACAATATCCGAGATGTCCCTGCGTCGCTTTCTAGAATATGGTAACGTGGGAATAATAACGGGTCCCGCCACCGTGCTGAATTGGAATTGTTCGGAGTGATCGTCCAAGCTCTCGGGGATCAACTCCGCCATGTCTGGTAACTTGACGTGACGTGACGTGACTTGTAACTGGTAACTGGTAACTTGACGTGACGTGACGTGAGGCGGACGTGCACCTAAGTGCTCCGTGTTATTCTTCGGAATTTGGTCCCGTTTCTTGATATTTTGGGCGTGGTGTTGAACAGAACGTTGTCTAAAGTTTTTTTTCTTTGGAAATCTGACAGACTCTGGTAAATCTTTTTCTTTATCAAGAGAATCATTAACCAAATACTTCATCGTTGATTGGGAATTTAGCCGTTAATTTTCAGGTTCGTGTACATAAGACGGTTGGTGAACCACTCGTGAGTAGGCTCGTGAGCAAACTAATTTTGGACGAGTGTGCGCGTGCTCATATTTGTCTACGTGCAGCAATCAACCACTCAAACACGTGGGGGAAAGCGAAATACGACATCAAACACTGACGCTGACGTTAACGCGCGTGCTTCAACGGCTACGGAATTTCAGCTTCAACGGTCACCGAATTTAATCTAAGCGCTTGCTGCCCCAATTAGAATAAAAAACAACGAACTAGTATTCGAACTTTGATTACGCCATGGCGTCTGGTTTGGTCTATTTATTCATCCGAAAGTTGCTTTTGTTTCTTTACATTTTGGAGTCGTTTGGAGTTTATTATCCTAAAAGATGTAACGCTAAAGACATATCCAATGCCAAACTAATTTACTTGGGTAAGGGAGTTACTTTTATCTATTTCATTTTTCTACGGTTACAACGGTCGCGCTCGTCGAAAAACAGTTAAACAACGGTCATTAACAAACTTCAATAAACCTCAGTTGGGATTCAGACTTTTCCTCTATGCCAGTTTTTGTTTTATATTTATATGTTTATCAGGAGACGTAGAAACAAATCCAGGTCCCAGTAATACTGCTGACTGTACAGTTTCTACCAACACTACTACCTTTACATCGAAATCTGTCAACATTCAAACGAACTGTGCGCAACAGCTACACTGCCTTTCTTTTAACGCTCAAAGTATTCGAAGTATAAATAAACTACAAGATGGAACTTTTACAAACAACTTGAAGTTATTTCAAGATATGGTATACGCAGAGAATCTTGACATCGTTCTGATAACAGAGACGTGGCTTAACGACAATTTCACGAACAATGAATTGCTACCGAAAGGTTACAATATTATCAGAAAAGACCGGACAATTGACAAGCGTGGTGGCGGAGTACTTATAGCCCTGCGTGACGACATTCCATTCAACAAACTTACTACACGAAAGAATTATCCAAACTGGTCAGATCGTTTGGAAATCGTTGCAATCGAAATCGAACTTACTAACTCAAAGAAATCTTTAGTTTGCGTCTGTTACCGACCACCTAATTGTGACTTGGACGAGTGGCTTGAGTTATTTACGGCGTTTCTAGAAACAACTTCAAACTACGACAAAATACTAATCACTGGTGACTTTAATTTTCCAGACCTAACTTGGAACTCTACTCTTATACCTGGTCTATCTGAAAGAACCATCTCCTCTGGATCTATTAAGTTTAGAGAAGTTACTTTTGATTTCTTTCTACAGCAGGTTAACATCCAACCAGACTGAATAACATTTTAGACCTTATTTTAACAACTGCTCCGGACGGCATTTCTAACCTTTTGTGCACGCCGCCATCAACAATGGGCCTGTTCAGTGACCACCGCCTATCGTTCTTCGATTTTTTACTGCATGCAAAATCATCAGGATGCGATAAAAGAACAGTATTTAATTATCGTCTTGCTAATTGGGATGGCCTATGTGACACCCTGGACCATTCTGACCTCTCACCAAGTGAACTTTCTAATACGGACATAGACACTGACTGGGAACGATGGAAAGATTCATTTCTTGGCGCCGCTGGTAAGCATATTCCATGCAAAACTTTCAAAAGGCGCAACACTCCCCCTTGGATCGACGGTGAGGTGAAACATCTCCTTATGAAAAAAGACACGTGCAGAAAAAAGGCTAGGAGAAGATCATGCCCTAAGCTGTGGGAAAAATTCCGGGAACTTCGACGGGCAGCCAAGTCACTAATCAGCACTATCAGCACTAAACGCAAGCAGTTTTTTCAATCTCTTCCGGCCCTATTAAAATCAAGTAGTAAGAAGTTCTGGTCAGTTTTCAAGGCAGTCTCCAAGCACTCAAATATTCCTAACAAAATGACTTGGTCCCATCAAGATACAGCGTCTCCTACAGCTAGTAATCCAATTGACATTGCCAATCTGCTAAATCGCTACTTCTACTCTGTATTCAAGCCCTCTGAAACTAGCGACGAACATCTATTCTCCAATCCTTCTGAAGACTCGACAACTAATACCATCTCTGAGCTCTCCCTAACACCTGAGGAAGTCTACTGCGTACTTAGAAATCTTGACGAGAACAAAGCAACTGGACCTGACAAAATCCCTGCGAAACTACTGAAAAGCTGTTCATCGAACATATGTTTATCTTTGTGCGAGCTGTTCAACAAAAGCTTATCCATAGGTAAACTGCCATCCGAGTGGAAGCTAGCCAACATCAGCCCAATTTTAAAAAAGGGTCCTGCGGGGGAAGCATCCAATTACAGACCAATATCACTCTTATCTCTGGTGGCAAAATTATTCGAGTGTTGCATTTACAACAGGCTTATAGATCACGTGTCAGCTCAGCTCCACGATCTACAATTTGGCTTTCTCAAGGGCAAATCGACGACGTCACAGCTTTTACATGTTCTCCACGGCATTAACAATGCGTTAGACAACAGATACCAAGTCGACTCTATCTACCTCGACTTTGCAAAAGCCTTCGACAAGGTTAGGCATAACCTCCTGCTGGTCAAGCTTCACAATCAGTTTGGCATAAGAGGTAATCTTCTACGCTGGTTTAGAAATTACCTCTCTGGGCGTTACCAGAGAGTTACTGTACTTGGAGAAACCTCTCAAACACTCCCGGTTTTGTCTGGAGTGCCTCAGGGGTCAATCCTTGGACCTCTCCTATTCCTTGTTTTTGTTAACGACCTTCCTCGGTCTATTTCCAGTGGAACAGATGTGGCAATGTTTGCAGACGACACCAAGTATTACCGCACTGTCCAAAATATAGAAGATAGCAACAATCTGCAGTTGGATCTTAACAGTCTCGTCAAGTGGTGCCACGATTGGAAAATGGACTTAAACCAAAGTAAGTGTGGTGTTCTAAACATCTCTAGAAGCACTCGACCAATCACCACACAGTATCAACTTCTTGACACCCCCATTAAGCGATCCAGATATCAAAAAGATCTTGGCATAATTGTTACATCTGATCTGAAATGGAACAAACACGTCCAGGAAATATCGTCCAAGGCCAACAAGATGCTGGGCTTTATCAAACGATCAGCGGCTGATATCCACGACCATAATATCCGAAAGGTCCTCTACCTCTCAATTGTACGAAGCAAGCTGGCCTACGGTAGTCAAGTGTGGGCACCCCAAACGGTGAATAACATTCTTGCCATTGAAAGCGTACAACGACGTGCGACCAAGTTTATTTTATCGCTCCCTTATCGTACAGATGTCTCGTACAAGGAAAGACTTCATTCTATTGGTATCCTCCCAATATGTTACTGGCACGAATACCTAGATCTAGTTTATCTATATAAATGTATAACTAAGAACTGTAACAAAAATATCTCTATTAGGGTTCCTTTACGAGTAACCAGGAATACCAATCTTAGTAATGGCCTCGTACTAAATCTACCAAAATGTAGAACAGTAAGTTTTCAGAACAGCTATTATATTAGAGCTCCCAGTGTCTGGAACACTCTCCCTGGTTCCATAAGAGACACTACCAGATCTATAGCATCATTCAAAACTGCTTTGTACAAATACTATCTAGATCTTACTGATGAAATCTATGATCCGGAAAACCCCAAAACATTTAAATCTGTATGTGTTAAGTGCCACACAACTCGTTCGCTCCACAGTCTATCTGTGAGAGTGTGTTGTTAGATCGATTTTATTTGTTTATTTATTTATTTATTTATTTATTTATTTATTTAATATTTATTTATTTATTTAATTATTTGTTTATTTATTTATTTATTTATTGGGACCCCGTTATTGGAGATTTAACTCTGTGGTCAGTCCCTGCCTTTGTATTTAATTTATATCACTATTTATTTCCTTTATATTTGTTGATTGTACGTGTGTCTTATCTGGCAAATCTTGTAAAATAAAAAAAAAATAAATAAATGTCGATATACTGCCCTGTCAAAATTTTTTCTACCAGTTTGGCGGGAATAGGTGTATGCCCAGGCCCCAGTGCGAGCGGGGCTAGTATGCCGGGATTAGTATCGCCTATACTGGGGTTTGTGCCTGGTACGGTACGTTGCCCTTCTACGTTGAACATAACATCTTCGCCTGTTTCTTGGGTCGTGGCATTACCAGGCAAGTTATTTGCGAGTGGAACAAATGGTGGGGCAGAAATTGAATTAATGTTCACAGTACCTGATGTGGAACCGGCATTGGAATCCAACACAGTCGCTGCGGAAATGCCAGGCACTGTTGACGATAGCGTTGAACCGCGCGATACTCTGATCGCTGGATTGGAGAAATGGGGAATAGTACCTTGACGTTCCAGAAGACGTACTTGACCCACGGAGTGAATGGGCGCTGCGCTGCGTTGCGTTGTTACGTTGCCCTCGCCAACAGATGTTCGACTATGACTTTGAGACAATGCTTGTGAGATAATATTCTGAACGGCGGTGATAAAGTCCAGAGAGTTTAACTGAAGGGCCACTGCTTGGCTATCTTGTCGCCCTGAATTGCTGTCGTTTTCCGTGAAACTTGTGGAGGGGCCTCCCTCTTGATTCTGCTCTGTTGGCTCGGACATTTACGAACAGTTG
>CAXIUP010000236.1:0-67041 GCA_964035015.1 Corallium rubrum | reverse complement strand
GAATGATGGTGAATGATGTTGAATGATGTTGAATGATGTTGAATGATGTTGAATGATGTTGAATGATGCTGAATGATAGTGAATGATGGTGGATGATGCTGAATGATAGTGAATGATGGTGGATGATGCTGAATGATGGTGAATGATAGTGAATGATGTTGAATGATAGTGAATGATGGTGAATGATGGTGAATGATGCTGAATGATGGTGAATGATAGTGAATGACGTTGAATGATGTTGAATGATGTTGAATGATGTTGAATGATGCTGAATGATAGTGAATGATGGTGGATGATGCTGAATGATGCTGGATGATGCTGAATGATAGTGAATGGTGGTGAATGATGTTGAATGATAGGGAATGATGATGAATGATGTTGAATGATAGTGAATGGTGCTGAATGATAGTGAATGATGTTGAATGATGCTGAATGATAGTGAATGATGTTGAATGATGCTGAATGATAGTGAATGATGTTGAATGATGTTGAATGATGCTGAATGATAGTGAATGATGTTGAATGATGGTGGTGGATGATGCTGAATGATGTTGAATGACGTTGAATGACGTTGAATGATATTGAATGATGTTGAATGATGCTGAATGATGGTGGATGATGCTGAATGATAGTGAATGATGGTGGATGATGGTGGATGATGCTGAATGATGTTGAATGATGTTGAATGATGTTGAATGATGTTGAATGATGTTGAATGATGTTGAATGATGGTGAATGATGGTGAATGATGGTGAATGATGCTGAATGATGGTGGATGATGCTGAATAATAGTGAATGATGGTGGATGATGCTGGATGATGTTGAATGATAGTGAATGATGTTGAATGATGACGGATGATAGCTAGTGATAGCTAATGAGGTCTATTCAGGGCTAGTGATGACTATTGGGGTATAATGAGGGTTAGTGAGGGCTAATGATAGCTAAGCATGGCTAATGATAGCAAATGATATGAAGAACGATGAATTTTACATGGCATTTTTCTATTGGTGTATACTGGACATGGACTTATTACCGTCATTGCCGAATGTCATGTCGTCATTGCCGAATGTCATGTCGTCATTGTCGAATGTCATGTCGTCATTGCCGAATGGCATGTCGTTATTGCCGAATGGCATTGGTTAATTTTGGCGGTGATCACCCCCCATAGAAGACAAAGGATAAATTTCTCTCTTGCATGATCGGTGAGGGAAATACGAGGTTTACATTCCCTCGGAGAACAAAAGAATCCGAGGCGATCATGGTATTATCATAAAAAATATTTCATAGTTTCAAATCCCAACTGTTCTTAAAAATCAGATGAGCGCTGGACAGCCAGGTGAAGTTTTGTTGATTCACTCATTACTCTATAAATTTTTAGTGTGGAAGCACAACAATGAAATCGGAGAAAATTACACACTACAAGGTCTTTGATACAATCAATATTTAGTTAATTTTGAAAGGCATGCATGGGTGTTTGCGCCTTTCTCGTTTGGCTAATATTCTAGTTAGCTTTGTAAAAATATAAATGCTGAACATCCAATTTGGTGAAATGTTTTGTAAACATAATAAAATGTGCCATTAAAAATATGTTTTAAAAGTTTAAACATTTTGCTCAAATGTGCTGTCAAATCGTAGGAAATGCCGTTTTAGAGACCCCAATTTCAAAAATTTTCCAGGGGGGCACAACTTTGACTGACGTTTTCAAAATCCTAAATCCGCCTCTGGATTCTAGAGAAAATTGGACTTGATGATGATTACAATGAAGTGTGGAACAAAATGAAATGTTATCCTTCCGAGTTATTTTCCTGCACTAGACCAAGCAGTTTGACATACTGGACGAGGTACCAGCAATCGAAGGTTAAAGACTATAGGCCGTCAGCCGCTCGTCAAAAAGCAGTCCGAAAACGATTTTCTTAGCACCCCCCCGGAGACTACAAAATTTCATTGTTACATTGTTATATGATGTATTTCCATTCTAAAACACAAATGTTGTCATTCTGATAACCCGCAGTTATCAACAAAATTACTTTTATATATATTGGCCGTTTGGCCGCCATTTTGGAATTTGTACACTAGGTACAGTACACTAGGTACAGTACAATAAAAAAGTTCAAATAAGTTAAAAATACATTCATTATTTCAAAACAATAAAATATGTAATGAAAAAATAAAAAATAGTATATAAATGTTCACAAATATGTACCAATATATACATGCAAATTCATACAATTGGATGTTTTAGTGACATGTTTGTGCGGCGTCAGCAGACGGATCATTTACACGCTCGATTTGCCGTCCTCGTCGCGTTTCCAGCTTGAATCGAAATGTTACTATTTATTATTGGTCTTATAAGTGATTTTCGATTATATTGACATGCTTCTGTTAATATCACCATACGTAAAGCATCGATTTATTATAGTGTTCACAAACTCATTACTATTCACTTACAAAATATGCGCTACAGTAAAATCCCACGTATAAGAACCTACTATTTTTCAGATCAGGATGAATAAGTTAATACATATTTGATTCATAAGATACATTCACAATGATACGTGGTCTGTTATTGCATTTAGCTGCTTGTGACACCAATATGGTTCTCGTTACCTATATCTAAACCGAAAAAATGGTGTCCAAATGGCAAATTTCAGGCTGTAGGTTCTTAATTCGCTAGGTTTTTATACGCGGGATATTAATGTATGTATTCTACTGCCTATCTACTCTACATCTGAATCGTCTGTGTCAATGTCCTCGTAAACGTCTTCATCACAATCTGGAGCTTCTACAGATTGCTGGTTGTCGCACTCAGTGCAGCCACAAAGCTCGGTGCAGGCCAAATCTTCTTTCTTACATCTACATCTTCTATTCTTGCAACCTGTTTTGCACTGGCAGCTGGCACTTCCAATAATGTTGTCCATTGCAGGTAAACAGGACAACCACTGGACTCTTTCCTCACCGCTATCGTCCACTTGCCAAGCATGGTTGCAAAAGTCGGGAGCATCGATACTTGGACTCATACATCGGCGCCAGATGTAGGAAACATAATTGGCACGGCTGATATGCAATAGAAGGGCGTCTTTATTAGGAGGTAAACAGTCCTCGCCAAATTTTCCCTTTGGTAAACAAGTTGTAACGGGCGTCATTCATTGTTCTTGCTGTCTGATCGCCAAAAAGCTGGCAGGTAAACAGGTCGAGTTTGTTGACTGTTTCTTCACAAACCACTTCTGAGGTTCCCAAGTTGGAAAATGCTGAAACAAACTGTTCGTTTGATCGAGCTAACTTGAAAGCCTTTACCATAAAATGAGCTGGTGTAATCACAGCCTATATAAATGATGTAATGTTTATTTAAAACAAAATATTTTTTTTATTTATAGAAAAAACGTTTAATTCATAATATTTTACATGTGAATGCATGAAATCCGGGTAGAGCAGAACTAAGTTCTGGGCTGACCTCCCTTGATATAACGTCAACCGAAATGATTCTGCTGCGATCTCCAGCGCCAGTATTCAGATACAAGGACGTTTCGGGCAAGACCAGCTTCGAAAATAATGCCAGAATAAGCATATCGGTGTCTGGTGTTTTAATGACAACGGTTTGGTTGCCCGAATTTGCGGCACGTGCTGCATGGAGCAGAAGTCGTGTGTCCGCCTCTTCATGATCGCATGAGAGTTCGTCGACTTGCTCCTGGATTATACGATCATCAACACATAACAGCTTTGTACAGTGTTTCCCCGATGTTACATACAGCTGAATTTCGCCCAACGACCGCCCGTCCATCTTTGACCAAGACTCCAACAAAAAAGCTACGAGATTCTCTTTATTTCCGCCACTTGAAAGAAACTTCTTCCATGGTTTAAACGCAGATAAACAAAATCATGGGAATAGTTGCTTAAAAAGTGCATGTGCAATAAAACACATAATTCTCATTATTAACGCGAGAGCTGGACTAAAGTTCGAGAAAAATCGCCAAGGCCAAGGGCACAAAAGTTATTACGCCAATATGAACAATGCCGCCACAAGGTGCAATAAATTTACTTCTGCTATGCGTTACTGCAATTAGTAGAATATTATTTTTTGCCAGTACAGTAACAAGTTGTAAAACACAGAAGACACTAACTAGAAAAGCATTCTTGTTATGGTAATCACGAACCGCAAAAAATGTTTGATATGCCCGCGGATATTTTCCCTTTTCTTAAGTAAAACAGAAGTTTATTCACCTTGCTGATTTCTCTAAACCAGCCATGTTTGGCTATTGCCACCCTTTGGGACTGTGAAATAATCCAATGGTTTAGTGCAGGGCGATTAAGTGTTATTCCAGTGACACCACCGTTCGTTTTCGATTCTCGATTAAAGGTCTGTTCTATGGTCTGCTCACATGCGATGGATGAAAAGCCAATATGTTTATATCTCTAGTGGCCGTACTAGAAGCTCTGCTTGTAATTTAAATCTTCGTCCAGTTCACCGTCTTCGTACATCACTGTTCAGAGACTCCTTCTTTAATCGTATTGTTCAACTTTGGAATAATTTACCACTTGTAATTCGTCAGTCAGCTTCTTTCGCTTCCTTTAAAACTCAATTGTATAAACTCTGTCACAATAAGTTAAACACTATCTTTGATACAGACAGAGTAAGCACGTGGAAGACAGTATGTCCTAATTGTAGGACAATTAACAGACCTTTTTGCTGCTGAGATTTTTAGGCAAGATTCAGGAATAGCAGGATGCGTCTTTTTTCAGTGCTTGACGTCGGGATCAGCCCTTTGAATACTTCCGTTATCCGTCTATTTCAAACTAAATCGTTTTGATTTCGGGGGTAGGGGGCTGAGTTCAGCGTCAGGTGCGGATCATGGCGCATTCTGTATTGTAGTAAATAGTGGACCATTATGTGTATTGTCATGAATTTATTGATTTATGTACGGGGTTTGCCTAGTTGGGACCTCGTGTCCATTCGCTATTCCCTTAAAGTTTCTATTATTATTATTATTATCATTATTATTATCATTATTATTATTATTATTATTATTATTATTATTATTATTATTATTATCATATTCACTTTGTCTTTGGACTGCATGTCCAATTGTGAAGGATATCTGGCATTGCATCTGTGAATAAAAAATAAAACAGTGTTAATATAAGTGCAGACAAAGTATATCTCTATATACCAAGTGACAAAGTTCGTTTTTCGTGGCTTTTCATTGGACGAGAGATCCTTGCGTGGGGGTCCGAAAATCGAAATGTCGGCGGTCTCGGGTCCACAAAACACAATGTTTCCCTCGGCCTCATGAAATAAGTTTTAATTGTTAACTCTATGTTCTTTTATCTACTTTAGTGGAAGGTTCCGTTTTACCTACAGTTATACATCATTACCATTATGCACCCTTCTAGTACTGACTGGTCATTAATATAATTTAAAATGGCTCACCTGGATGTGTATGTTCCGGCAAATTCATTTCAAGCCAATATGCTGTGAGATAGCGTTGATAATTTACACGGTCGTAAGCAAAAAAACAAGGTAACATTGATCTGATTGCTGACAAATGCAGATACCAGTCGTCTGCTCTTGTACCACGAAGAAATAACAGCAGTAGCTGGACCATTTCGATGAATGAAGACCAAAACGAGAACATTAGGTTGTTTTCGCTTGATTCTTGTACATACGTGGAATACTGAGCAAACACATCTTCTATCTGTGGACTGTCAAGGTAATCCATAAACTGACCATCGGGAAAGGCGTCCACCATAGAATCAAAGAACTCGCCAAACGATGCAAGAACATGGGGATTATTTCGCACGAACGACTCAAAACGCAAGCGTTCCAATGCCTCCATCGAAATCTTCCAAGCTCTGACTGCCCGGTTATATTTCTTTCCTGATAAAACACCATCAATTGAGCCTGATGCCACCAAGCCAGAATTTATCAATATATCCTGCAATATAAATCATGTTTGAGGACGTATTCTTACTAGGATGATTTAGGATGCTACATTTTTATAAATATGGACCTCGCACATACAAAATTGGCCCGTAAAAGGTGCCATGAGCGGGTTTTTGCTCAAAATCGATCCAGAACGACAACTGATGGTTTATGTTTATACTTAAAGGTAGAACCACTTATTCCCATCATTAACGGCCTGCTTATGTATACGGGATGACCACCCTGATTTACTGTATCTTTTGTTAATAAATTTGTTTTACTGTTGGATGAAAAGTGCTAAATATTGTTCATCTCATTTAAGAGTTTTAGATTTGACTACAACCACGACCACGACCACAAGATATGCATTTTGCATGACAGTCTCATTACCAGCAAACAGGTGGTGCTAACAGCGAAAGACTATTTGACTGAGTCGCGAAAGACAAATTTCGTAGACGTAATCAAATATAAATATCACTACAGTATTACTCTGTTTAACTAGAAAATATTAGTCAAGGAGAAGCTTACATCATCGAAGGGTTATGAGTTGGGTATATTAGAACACAATAATTCATACATTCTCATCAATTAATGTACCTCTAATCCGGAATCCTTGAACCTCTTTCCAATGCAGCTACAATAGGACATGATTGTGTGGAATTCCCCAAGGCGCACAACACACCTCTGACTGTAAGTTTCACTTTTCCATCGAACTTGCTGTATCTTTGCATAAACAGCCTCATCAGCAACAAGAAGTACTTGCGGTAATTTCAGCTCATCAGCTATTTGAACACTTTGGCGTACGATCTCATTTATCGTGGACATCTCCGTTATAGGGTTGTCAATTATTGGCAGGTAGCTTATTCTTGACACTGTTGGAACATCATTGTGCAGGAGGGTATTAAACCCTGTCCAACTGGGTAAATTGATGGACATTTCTTGAGATTGGAACTTACATAGATTGAAGATAAAGTCCAGCTTTCGTGGAATTTCTTGAGGATGGAAATGTTCCTCTGCATCAGTGGAGACAAATTCCGATAAATGGGAAAGCTTCAAGGACTCTTTTCTTCCTAATTGAAAGTAAGGCAAATCTTTCTCTTGTATACCCAAACTTTTACTTCTTTTACTAACAAGCTCTTTGGGTTTGCCAGTGTTTGCCTGAGTTCCGCGTCTTTGAATTGCTATGCCAGCAGCGATATGAGTTTGTCCTTTTACACTTTTCGTTTCTTCATTGTGATCCTGGTTGTCAGAGACTAGAATCGTTGGCTCGCTTTTAACCATATCTCTCGGAATAAACGAATCTTCATCTGATTGTAAGGTTGCTAATGCTGTTTCATGACGTATAACAGTGTCATAGGAAGCACAGTGACCAAATGCATTCAAAGTGTTTATCATTTCTGCAGACCCTGTCACTTGCCTTGTCAACACTTCAAGTGACAATGACTTTGGCATTTGCTTTTGTCCTTTTGACGAAACGTACACTAAGTCCTATGCTATTGAGTCGATTTTATGAGCATCTTTCTCTGCGATTGAGTCCCTCAGTGATTCTAAAGATGGCACATCTGAGAGACCAAGCGACCATCAAAGGAAGTTAAATAGTTGCGTAGGAACTGCTTGTAAAACTGCATCTTCATTGCAATCATCTGCAGTTGGTGGCCATTGACCTTGCAACAACGATCTTTTATAATGTTCTTTAGGATCATGGCAGCTCTAAACAAGTCCGCAGATTCGCTTTCTTGTGTGTGCCTAGCTGGCACATCCTCTTCTGTGTCTTCGCTGTGTGTCAGAACTCTTGTCTTCTGCGTTAATAAAATGTTCAGCTAATGCACCAGTTGAGAGATCCTCAGCAAAAACAATTTGACTTTTACTCCGTTGTGTTGAAGCATGGAAAACTAGTTGTGGATGGCTTTTCTGCAACCGTCTCTTTAGTTTGCTTGCCCTGTATCCTGAACCGTCTTGATTTTCTTCGTACTTAATAATGTACTTTCGAAAAATTTCCACTAATTGTTTCATAAAAAAGTCTCTTGGTTCTTGGTTATCTGACCATCAATAATTTCTTCACAGAATACTTTATATGCTGTATTGTAAACAGAATCAACAGTAGCATCGGTGTATGGCTTCGACAAAAAACGAGTATAGTTCTTGTAACAAATATTGTGGTAGCATACTTCGATTGCCACACAATCTTTACCCCTAATGTGGATAAGAATATTCTCATCTTTTTTTCCAGCTGCCTCACGCAGTTCACCAGCATCAATTGTTTCGCACGTTGTAAGATGTTGTACCACTCTTTTTTGAATTCTAAAGTGGAGATTAGAAATCAAACATTGTGAAATGTGAAATTCGAATATACCAGGTTTATGAAATTGACAAGAAATTTCCAGAGGGGCACCCAAAAAACCCACAAGTTTTTACATGTACAGTAGCATTATTATAACTTTTCCTAAAATTGTAGTTTGAATATGCTTACAATGTTATGCAAAATCCACAAAAGTCAAGGGCGGACCTACCTACCTACAAGATGATGAAACAGAAATTTGGATTCTACGACAAGCCTTTAATAGGGGTGGATTTTATCCCTAGATATTTTTCCTCATTATAATCATATTTCATGATTGTTTTTCCATTTCCCTGGGGGGGGGGGGGGAATTTCTTCGAAAGTCAACAAATACAATGAAGTAGGTAGCCCATGCATCTTATCATCTAGGGGCTTAAAGCCCAGGCAACACAAGGTGAATATTAACCCATTAAGGCATAAGGGCCTCCTCTTGACAAGTAAGATCGTCTGGCATTAGACAGAGTAAAATAACAATGTAGGGTGCACCGGGGTACATTGCGCCTTAATGGATTAACAAGAGGCATTGGCAGTTGTGTTAACAGCAATTTCCTCAGGTGAACATATCGCAAATACATTCAACTCGGCTTTATAAAACATTCTCTAGAGTATTGGACAATCCTGAGATCAAGATTTATTGTTTTATATCTTGACCTGAGTGACTAGAAATTGGCCTAGTTGGGTTAACTTAATAAGGACATCATTCAAATATAAGACCAAAATAAATAATCTAAAGCATAGCAGCTTACCTTGTTATTATAGTATAGTTCTTCATTTTTACAAATAATACAAATTCGTGGCAGTATTCCAGCACTTTTAGTCCTTTGACGGCTTGGTGGAGTGCCTGCTTCATTCTCGGTTGAACTTCGTCGAGATTTTCTTGGTGGTTCGGCTGTCTGATTATCATCGTTTACGTTTGATACCCGTTTCACCGCCTGTTCGATTAGTCGCTTATTCATCAACTTCTGATAACATTTACGGTGGTAGAGTAAGTCCGTCCGTACTGCTTCATCGCTATCAACCAACTGCTTGCCTTCTTCCTCGTTCATAAACCTGAAACTTTTCTCACTTGCTGCTCTTGCCTAGCCATCCAAAACACTCCATTGTGACCTACACTCAATGATCTTGCATAATGATGCTCACGTAGTCGTAATTAAAATATCTTCGTTCGAAATCGCACTGAAATTAATAAAACTTTGGCTTTCTTTGTCCGCCGTTGGCAGTGCTCATTGTTGACTATTCTTTGTGACCTTGTAATTTGACCTTGGTGAGATAGTTAGTTAACCAATAGGAAGCCAGAAAAGAATAATTTCGCGGTTTTGCGTGTAAACGCAATTGTAAAAATACGTCAAAATATTGCGAAAATACAGCAAATTGAAGTTGACTTTTCTCGAAAACTGCAGGAGGAATCGATGACATTTCAAATTTGGATTATAAGGACACAAAAGCATTATTTGGGATAATAAAATCGTAGTCTCCGTTGGCGTGCAACGAAAGTTCATAATCTCGCGAGCGGCTGACGGCCTACTACTGAAGACCTGATAAACGATGTCTTACTTGAGCGTTTTCTTCCGGCTATCATATTAGAAGACACAAAAGATGTATGTTTGAATGTCTACTCTACTGATACTTAATTTAAATACATATTTTGGATTTGTAAGTTTACTGGCTAAGTCCTGCATGTTTAAAGATAGTAACATTTGTTACACATTTAAACATTAGCGCCATTTATAAAGTGTAAAAATAAGTTGCGGCTAATATAAGCGAGCTGCGAACTAGTTTCTGAGATGACTGAAAAATAGGCAAATGACTGGTCCTAAGAAAATTGGCACAAAAAACTAGCAGCACTAGTATTACGTTGCATGAACGGATATCTCGATTTGATTTGCGAGAACAAATTTGCCTAGTGGAAAACCAGCTTAATTAAGCCGTGTCTTGGTTAATGAGATTTTTCTCCTCCTGATGCATGTGATAAAATGATGCACTTACGAATGTACTGGACCATCCATGTAAAGCTTTATGATCCAATACTTTAATTTCGTGAGTTATCGACACAATCGCATGCGTCAGGATGAGTAAAATCACAGCACAAATTGCTGTGTAAATAGGCCTCTTTACTTATATAAGCCGCGTCTAATCCCTCCTATAAACGACCCCAATGTGTACATGTGTAATGATTCTATGCAACTCATACTGCCAATCATTTTAGGTTCTAGTGTACTTCTACCATGATCTTAAACCCACAGAGTGTGGACACTCTGTTGTATTTCATGTGAAGTCGGTCAAAGACTGCCTCAAAAAGCATCTGGACAAGAATGTTATGGAGTCGGTAAATGAAAACTCGATCAGAAACTTTATAAAGCAACGTTGTATCGGATGTGTTGGCGTACAAATAAGATTCAAAAGAGGGAAACAATGTAACACAGCACACATTCAAAGATTGTGGTTCAAAGAAGAGGATCTTGCTGCACTGGATGAAAGTAAGAATTTTACGAAACAATAATTTAAAAGTAAATATACTAGGCATCACATTATCTTGAGTACTGTACACGTTTACATTTGTGGTCAGATTTGTGAAAATTCATGAAACACTACAAGCCATGTATGATTTCTCATTGATTTTGTAAGAAGATTCATTTCAGTAACAAGAGAACAAGATAAATACAGTATTAATGTACTCTACTCAGTAACATGCATATAATTTGAGTATAAAATAATGAACTCAACAACAGTCTTGTGGGGTTATGGAAGTGTGGGACAACTGCTCCAGCAGACAATAGTATTGAATATTGAGAGCCGGGCCCTGAATTCAGGGCAAACACTCTCATGCAATCATTGGAGCTGGGCCCTGAGTAGAATTTAGTCAGGGCATATACTCCTATTGGAGCTGGGCCCTGAGAAAATATGTTCAGGACAAATACTCTAATGCAGTCACTGGAGCTGGGTCCTGAAAACTGGTCAGAACATATACTCCTATGCAGTCATGGAACTGGGTCCTGATCTACTCAGGGCAAACACTCCTATGCAAGATTTGTAAATAGGCATCAGAGCGATTTTCAATGATAACAGTGGGCTCTGAGGCGAGTTTCTTATATTGTACATACGAATTAGAGGTCTATGGGTCAATTGTGACCTCAATCCTGGAGCAATTTCCGCCACAATCACACAAAGTGTGTGATCCCCATAGACTAAAGACGGCGATCATAATAGTAGTTACTAAATGATATTCTAAGAAAGAGACTCATCGGTTATCAATTGTTTTGAAACAGCTGCTAGAACACTGACTGGAGTACGTATATACCTCAAGTAGCAGTCAGACGACCATCTGCCTAGAGTTTGGATGAGCCAGTGAGGTAGACTGCGAGAAGCTGCAGTTGTGGCAGCGCCAATTCTAAAGCTATGACCAGAGTAGTTATAGCTATTATACCCGCCCTGGGACAAAAATAAGCGTAGCTCTTTGGTGAACTGGCTACGTGACAAAGGTGTACCATTTGAGTACTGAAAGAGAGGACCCACTAAGCTCGTGGACTTGGAAAGGTAGTTTTTCATGGCCATAACTGGGCAGAAAACGGAGTCATTGGCGCCAATAGTTATTGTAACTGCCGAGCGGAATGGGTCTGTTTTAGAGACCTTGATTTTTACCGACATGTGTAGGCTTTTACTTGAAATGCCATTAGGATGGAAAGATATATCGGATTTTGTCAAATGTACAGAGGAGTCGAATTGTCGAGGACAGGTCATTTCACCAATCCGAAGGAAGCCAAAGAAAGCTAATGAAATTGCAGCCCAAAGTATACGTTCATCGAGTAGAGGCACGGTACGTGAATGTAGTAAACAGTAAAATAACGTAAGATGGACCAAAGTTATAGGGGGTTAAGTTATAGTTAAGTTTCCCTGGTGGTTACGCCTTTAGCTCGCTTGATACCTCTTAAGACATATTGGAGACGCGTAAGTTTGTTGACAGGAAGATCAAAGCCATTAATCAAGTGCAGATGACGAACCGCAGCAAGGTATACTTTTATGGTGCCTGGATTTACAGTCTGCAAGAAAAACAGCGAAGTAGGTAAGAACAGTTTCGCTAGTAGGTAGGATAGGACCGGTTTTGTGCAAATGAAACTGATGGTAGAAGTTCAAAAATTGTTTTTCTCCACTGCTGTACGTCCTTGAGGTACCTTGAGCTAAAGAGGCAACTTGATAGCGGCGTAAGTCGACGTCTAAAGACGAGAAAGATTTCTGGCAGGATTTGCGGATGTTGATCTGCGTGAGGAGCTAAACGCCGAAAACGGGGTAGCTGAAAACGAGATATAGAATCAGCAATGTCATTACAGTGTCCCGGTATGTGTATAGCTTTGAAATAGAAATTATGTGTAAGAGTTTGTAGGGTCAGGGCTCGGACTAAATCCATCATCCTCAGGCTTTTAGAGCGTTTGGCGTTTATTATTGAAACTACCGTCTGGTTGTCGCAGTAAAAGAGAATTCGCTTTTGAGACCATGTATGGCCCCAAATGTATGTTGCGGCTATGATTGCAAACAACTCTTGCCAGGCAATGCTAATATCCTTACAGCCAAGTGACTGGTGTGGTAACCAAGAACCCTGAAACCATTGATTTTGAAAAATCCCCCCGAAACTAAGGGTACCAGAAGCATCAGTGAATAGAGAAAGAGCATTTGAATTTTCCCAGGTCAAGTTTAGAAATAGGTTTGTACCATTCTATCTCTGAAGGAATGTTCGCCACATTTTGATATCCTGGTGAAAACCATGATTTAATCGGATGTGATGGTGTGATTTAGTAATACCTCGATTAAGTTGTATCATACGTTGCAAAAAAGCGCGACCTGGAGGAACGACTTTGCAAGCAAAGTTTAATGTCCCTATGAGTGATTGTAATTCTTTCAGGGTAGTTGATTTTCTCGTTTCCCAGGAAAACAAGTCATTTTTTAAACGCTCTAGCTTATCGTTAGGGAGCCAGGCTTCCATTTATTTGGAGTCAAGAATGAGACCTAAAAACTCTATTACCTGACTTGGCCCATCAGTTTTGTGTTCTGCAATAGGAACGCCTAACTTTTTGTAGGTTAGAAGCATGCTGGTTAGACTCACCTGACACGGTTGCGAAGGGGGCTGTGTTGTGGCTGAAGGCTCCATGATAAGAAAATCATCTAAAATGTGACCGACATAGCTGATGGAACATTGATTTATAAGTATCCATTCTAGAGCGTCGGAAAGTTGGTTAAATATATAGGGTGCGCTTCTCAAACCGAAAGGCAAGACTTTATCAAAATAATATAAATTATTCCAACGCATACCGAGTAATTCCCAATCATCTGGGTGAACCGGAAATTGACGGAATGCCGATTCAATGTCTGTTTTTGCTAAAAATGTATCACGACCTAATCGATTAAGGCTGAGATAGCATCATCAATCTTAATGTATTGCAGAGAAAAGCAACTGATAAACGCATTGATAGAGCTACCTGATTTCGGAAAGGAAAGGAAAGGTGAAAGATTATGCGAAATTTGTCGGAATGTTTCTTTGGTACTACACCTACCGGCGAAAGTTAGCAAAGGGAGGACTGGTGAAAAGACCTGCTGTATGGCCAAGAACAACTTCCCTTTCCATGTTAGTCGAAACAACAGTTGGGTTCTCAACGGCAGATTTAAGGTTTTTGGAAACCTTGGGAACACGGGGGCCCTCATAACCTATGCGAGCACCGAAACGCAAGTCTGAGCAGAGTTTCAAAACAAATGATGGATCAGGATGTTCTCGAACAGCATGCTCTAAAACGTCAACACAAATTGGTGTAACTATATTACGATTGAAAGTGCATGAACTAGGATGACTACGATTACTACAACTACTTTCTGCGATTGGAACCTCGGCTTGTATGGTTCTCGGTGGCTTCTTTGGAGACACCTTTGTGGGTTGAGCATTTGTACCCAGGATGGTTTCCCCCGCACCCAGGTCGGTTACATCGATGTGCGTAGGGGCAATTTGGCTTATTAGGACATGGTCGTCCTTGGTTGTAACTGTGGCAGAATCCGTCCCTCGTTGCCCCAGTTCCTTTGTATGAGGGTGCGTTTGAAAAAAACGAATAGTCTTCGCGAAGTTGTTCGGAACTGGCAGTAAAAATACGGAGCCACAGTTGGGTGTCTATTGTAGCCCAGGACATCGTGCGACAATTGGCGGCTTTGTATCGAAATTTGTGGTCATAGATGCACCACCCCAACCCACCATGCGTTTTAGCAGCATGCCGAATAGTTTCCATATACTGGAGTAGCTCACCAGCGTGAGTCGGGAATTTGTGAACAACGATCAGCATATAGGTGTTGAAAGCTGTTGTCCAGTCCTCAATATTTGTAAGGACCTGTGGTTTCCTGGGTGTTAACGAGATTCCAGAAGCGGAAACTGTAAAACTGACGTTGTTGTCAGGGTAATCTGACCCAACATTCGACCTATTGAGGTTTTTTGGCAACAGTTTAGACAATTCAAAAAATAGGCACGCCCAGGCGTGCATGTATCTACTGCAGTGAACACAAGTAGCAGTACAAATAATGTACATTTTGATGAAGCACTAGTAGTATAGTAACAAAGTTACAATGCAATGAATGTATTTCGTATAATAAAAATAGCACCGCAATCTGTGTGTGTGCTGCCGCAGCTAATTTATTTGAATTTTTGCGATTCTCTCTACAGTACACAGTTAAGGCCCACACACACCGAACGCGATTCGGCAACGCGGCGCGATTTTTCAATTTTCAAAAGCAAGTAAATTTGTTCCTGATATAATCTTTTTTTAAATTTCATAGCGCTAGTACATCTTGACTTATCTGCTCTACATGGCTTCCAAAATTTCCTTTCATGGACAATTTTATTTGCCTTCAAAGATTGAAAAATCGCGTCGCGTTGCCGAATCGCGTGTGGTGTGTCTCGGTCTTTAGTCTCATTTCTTTCTGGGCAATGCTGGCTAACCGTGCTAATGTAACAATAACAACAAAGTATGAGCAAACGCAACATTTATTTAACATCAACGTAAACATATAACAAAAATAAACAACATAAACAATGAATTGAACACAACGAGGTAACTGTCGCTATACAAGCTTCAATGTGAAACAAATGTATGTTTGGATCATAAGGTCCGAATATGAACAGTGCACACAACGTATACAAAATGTGTTTCTAGAAAGGTTCACATGTTCATAATTGTATGGTTTGGTAGTAATGAAGAGTACATCTTATATTGCAATTTTTGTAACAACTCTATTTTGTTTATGGTATGTGACCATAAGAGTATCTGGCAAGGTAAGTAGAACTTCTTCTATGTCCAATTCAGTGAGATGACTTTCTTGTTCAGCACAGTTGTTGAGCTGAATTGCTTGTTTAATGGCATCTTGAAACAAGGTCAGGTTAATTTTCTTCTTGGTGTTAACTTCTTCGAATACCACTTGTGCATACCAATGGTTATGGCATGCTGACTGCTTTTGCTTGAAATGGCAGCTTGAACAATGAACAATGCGAGATGGAGTGGGCTCAATTTTCTTGTTGCATTTGTAACAACACAGGTAGCAAGCAACCTTAGTGATACCCTTCAGTTCTGCAGTAACTGTGGTACTTGGCATTTCTGCTGTTACAGGCAGCATCTCTTGGAACGGTTGCTCATCGGTGATTTTGCTACCATTTTTTGCAGTATTTAGAAAGATTTCACTTGAGAATTTGTCTTTCTTTACTCTTATGTCATGAAATGAATACGTGCTACCTTGCTGTATGGTGCCAACAAAGTTCTCCCATAGCACAAATTTAATTGTGCCGGAAGGATCTACAAGCATAGCTTCTTGCAATAGTAGGTTCTGAGATTGTACTTTCTTTGGCACATGTAGGTGTGCCACTTTTGCTTTCAGTGTACGTAATTGTCCAATACACAGAGTTTTGACAGTAGAGATGTTCATGGTGGTAGACATTTGTTGTTTCTGAAAGTTTACGTCAGGAAAGTGTTCAATTGACATATCACTTTCCATAATATAATCTTCAGAATTTGATTGTGTATCAATACGAAATTTCTTTACTTTTACAGGGGAGCTTGTGTTGCTGAATTCTTCGAATCGTTTAAGCTTTGGCGGAGAGAAGCAAATCCCTCGGACTGTTTTGTCCTTTCCTTGCAACTGAAAATCAAAGTACTTCCCACTCTTTAAAGGTGACAGATTATGAATATATCCCACAATTTCGTCTTCTTTATCAGCAACTGAAGGAGATTCTGTCTCAGTTTGAGTATGCTGGGTTTCTTCTTGATCACTGCAAGAATGTGATTGAGTGGTAGATGCAACTTCAGTGCTAAAAAGTTGAGTAAGGTCTAGATTGTCTATAGGATAATCGTCACTGGTTGCAATGAATTGTTCACCGGATGTGCCACTACTTGCATGTTCACTGTTCTGGACATCAGTGGGAGTTATATTGTCCATGGTATTGTCCTCATTGCTCATAATGCCTTAAAACACAAGGACAATCGAAAACAATTAATGATAATAATAAAGGTCAGCCATAAAATGTAATCTATAATTTTTACATGATACAAATCAAGGGTATTTGGTGTTGAGGGGGACAAAGATTCACATCAGGGGTATAGTTACCAGATGGATTATATTAGCTGAATTCTTCTGGTACGTAGACAGCACAGCATCGATGTATGTGTAGGGTGAGGGTGGCACATGCTGCCCCCCACCCCCACCAGTGGACATACTACTGATAATGGATGATGTTGCATGGGTCTGGGGGAAAGGAATAACAATAAGAAATGCTTACCTGGTTCTCTTGCAACATGCCTAGCGAAAATGCTTTTACTTAAAACTAAGTATGATATGATTATCTCCTGTGTAGCTGGAGCTAAATGCCAGTTATTGCAATATTAATATAATATATTTAACGATACAATTAATTAAAACAATTAATTAATGCACATATTGCTTTGTGATCAGAGAAATAGGTTTCTAAAATGTGTACATTAGCTTGTGATTCAGGTAGATTTGTATAAATATGATCTATAATTGTTTCGTTGTCTGTTGTGCAACTGGATATTAATTGTCTGTAATTATAATCATTTACAAATAGATTATATAGGGACCTTCTATTGGTTTGATCTAACCAGTTAATATTAAAATCACCAATAACAATATTGAACTGAGAAGTTGAAAATGCAAGTAGCTCATTTAAAGCATGGCACAATTGCTGTACAGGAATTTTAGGTGAGCGATATACACCTATTATGGTTACATGTGGAAGAATCATTGCCTTCATAATAGTTATCTCAACACCATTAATATTATAAGCACGTGGATACCCAGGAATAAATTCAACCCTACTACAGACTGCTGTACCTCCATAAGGTCTTGAAGTTACTGATGATTGAGCATCATTTCTAAACAAGGTATAGCCATCAATTGCATACATATTATCATTATCTGAACTAATAAATCTTGTTTCTGAAAAAATATTGATGTCAGTACTTGTATAATTTAGATCATGGCGAACATCATCAATATATTTGTGTAATGACCCTGCATTTAGAAAGCAAATTTTAAATAGTACTTGATCAAAACTATAAATAGGAGACACACTAAGTTTAAGACAACGTTCAGTTCGTAAACTCTCCATTTCAGCCTTCACAAAAGGATTGACAGCTATTTTTTGTTCACACAAGTCAGTGACATATAATCCCTCTATCGTTGTTACTCTGCTAAGACCAACATAATGTATATGAGGTATTGCTCCTCTAGTATTAAAATTAACAACTATTTTTTGCTCAGTATCACCTTGTGATCGATGAATTCTTTTAGCAGCAGCTGGCCGCAATGGAAACTGTTTTCTTACAACTTGAGCTGTTTGATTTCTACCAACAGCAAACTGAGTAGTGATTGGTTTTATTGGAATCCATGTTGGTTCAATACCTTGGACATAAAGTTGCCTATTCTCATGTCTAGTCTTCTCACCGACATTAGCATGATCAAACTGTACCCATATTATCCCTGATGGTTTATCTCTTTGGTTTAATTGTATTTTTCTAATGACATTACCAGCACCATTTGTCATGCCATCTTCAGTTCGTACATTTACTGCTATTTCTGTTCTTTCACCTATTGCTAATTGGAGATTTGAAATGATTTGTTTAGTCTTCCTAGGATCATTTGGTATTTGACTGATAATTTTATCTCTGAGTTGAGCAGAGTTAGCTCCTATTACACTATCAACTGCTTTAATGGAATATTTTTCACCAGTTGCTGCACGATGAACTCTTTCATTGAACTCATTCACCTTAATGTTTTGAATAAACAAATGTGGCACATCCATTGGATCACGTATACCATTTTCTTCAATCATTCTTTCCTTAATTTTTAAAATGTCATCTTCTGTGTGGTTACCTTCCCTTAGTCTGTTTAAAATTTCAGCAAATACTTTGCTCTCTCTCTGTCTCATAATTTCTTGAAGCTCAAACATTTTAAAGTGGTCTTGCCACAGATTAGGAGCAAGAATAGCATATGCAGAATTGTCAAGCTCTTTAAATATGTATCTATCCATCACTGGTTGTAACTGAAACAAATCTCCAATTGCAATTATGCTAACACCACCAAAGTCTTCTTTGCTTCCCTTAATATCTTTGAGTCTGTTGTTAATCTGAACATTAAACATTGTACTACCAACCATTGATATCTCGTCAAGGAATATTAATTTTAGACCACCAAGTTGACTTCGTAAGGTGTTTAGTCTGCTTGAATCAAGAGGTTTGTAATTCTTTAATGATTGGCATGCTGCTATTGCAAGGGCACTGTGTATTGTGTTACCTTTAATATTAAAAGCAGCTTTACCAGTTGGGGCAAGCAATAGCACCTTTACTTGATGAAAGTCATCACCAGCTCTTGTATTGTAATATTTTAGTGCTGCTTGATACAATGCTTTGGTCAAATGTGATTTTCCTACACCAGCTCCTCCATTGAGAAAACAGTGAAATGGCTTATCAGTTGTTTTAATAAGATGTAAAATGTGAAAGAAAAACTCTTTTTGTTCCTTGTTTAATTTCTGTACCATTTGTCTGTAATCACAGTCTTGTAATTCATTTAATATAAGCTGTTCTCTATTTGAGGCAGTAGAAGGGATTCCAATATCATTGGAAAGATCATAATTTTCATTAAAATCAGGATGCAGGTCTTGTGCACCCTCAGACTCATCTCGGCGTTCAATGTCCTGTGTTCCTGGGGCAATTAAATCATAATTATCATCATTATCATCTGCGTTGTTTAACTGATCTTGAATCTCATTCAAATCTGCATTGCATATAGCATATTGTTCCATTTGCTCGTCTATTACATCTTTTATTTGAAAGAAATATTCTTGATATGAAGAACAATTACCAATCAAATCAGTTTCTTCATTTCTCCATGCTGTAAACAACATAATCAGTTCCCGATAATGTTTCTCAGAATCTACATAAATACCTTATTAAAGCAAATGCTTCGTATAATTCTAGCTTTTGATCTCCTCTTGTTTTTATTGTTTTTTACACATGGCTGATTTTCCTCCTCTATATCATCATCATCATCATCATCATCAATGTTTGTCTCAAGTGGAAGATTATCAATATCAAGTTCACATGATTTTTTGACATGTGGCTTACCACAAGAATCATACCATGCAGCCCAGTCAGCAAGAGACACATGTTCAAGGCTAGGAAGGCGTTTGCTATATCGCTTTAACAAACCTGTGGCATAAATTTCCTCTGAATCATCATCCATTTCATGGATGTCATTTATTGACTTTAATAAGTGAACTCTATCTCTTGGGGGTGCAGTATTTATGAACACAACTTGACGAGATGATTTTCTCATTGCAAGCTGGAGCACAATATAAACTGCTTCCTGTGCACTAATTTCAACATTGTTCAAAAATTTATTACCAATGTCTCTTACTTGCTGTTTGATAGTAGAGTTTCCTCGTCTAGCTTCAGCACATGCAGTTCTCAATAGTTCACTCATGCCTTTTTGTGCCTTAGAAATGTATGATACAATGTACATTGCACATGCATAGACATCAAGGACAAATTGAATATGCATATTAGCTTGCCATGCACTAAGGCAAGCAGGGTTATAATTATTTATTCTTAATTCATTTGGCTGCCTCTTTAGAAATATGGTTGGTGCATTTAGCCCTGATCGTATAGCAAGCAAATAATTTTGTTCGGTTATATCCAAATTTTTTAACAGTTGGTCAAATGTGATGTCTTCACCCTCTTTCAAATCATTTAAATGCTTTTTTATTGATTTCCACACATTTTTATGGTGTTCACTACGTTCATCATCAACATCCAAAGGATAAAGAATTCTTGTTGACTGCATAGGTGGTTGTGGATAATTAAAACGACATTGTGTTTTTGACTTTTTTCTGCAAGTGTGAGAATGGCGATGCACTTGCCTGTTAACAAGTTTAAGTAACTCAGGATTATCAGTTGGCTTTTTACAGCTAATTATTTTATCAATAAATGCTATGACTTCGATATCATTATTAACACCAAAGACTGGAGCATCTTCTAACCATATTAACATGTGAATATGAGGTGAACCCCTTTGTTGATATTCAACTCTATAAAACCAGTCTGCAATTTTCCCTAGAGGTGCAAGACTACTCATAAGGAAGTTTCGCAAAAACTGATTTACTTGATAGTCAAAATGTCTAGCACAAGTAACTGCGTCACTCTGAATCAACTTGCACTTTTCCTCCCAGTTGAGATTCTCTAACTCATTGTCAGTGTATTCTCTGTTGTTGACAATTGTACTAAGTATTCTAAGAAGATGAACCCATTGTGTTTCTGCAGATGAAAAACTACAAAACAAAGAGGCTGAGCCTAGTTGTCTTATCATTGCAAAGATATCTTTTTTAGCCTTTTAAAATATGGGGGTGAACCTCTTAATGCTCTTAGAAACTTAAAACCTTCATCATGGTGAATTAGTTTCTCTATCGCACCTGTCTGTTTCAGCTGACCTGCTTTAATTGAACCATTGTTACCTTGACATTTTCTCAAGGCAACTTGACTTTTCCCAAGTAAAATCTTCATTTGCAGTTTCTTTGTTTTAAAGAAAATATTTTCTACACACATAGCAGCCCTTCTGTCAGACCGCCTTAACTCAGACTTGCAAACTTCACTATAATGAACATCTGTAAGTCTATTAGCATTGTCAGGTCGCTTTTGACCAAGAAAAATACCTGGATATGCTAATTCTTCGGAGTATTTATCTCTAAATACACTGAGGCCTGCTGCCTTCAGCTGGTGCAACATTCAAAATATGCTGACGTTCATTCTGTCATGAAATCAGTTGCTGTTAACATGGTATCTGTGACCCCAGCCGGGATCTCTACCTCATCTTCACTCCAGTTATCTTCATCATCAACTGTTACCTGTGACTTACCGGTAATATCTACTGGTAATGTATCACACTCTATGTTTTGTGATTGGTCACCGAGTTGTTCAGGATCGCTATTTCAAGTGGTAATAAAACATTAGAACTACATTCAAGCAATTTGCATTAAAAGCTATCCCTTCTTCTCTGTAAAGACTACTGTTTTCAACAAGCCAGTTGGCAGCCTGCACTACTTTGTGTGGTCTTACATTCAAAGATAAAGCTGAACTTTTATATTGCAGTCTTCTCTTTAGATTAACTTTAATGGTTCCAGTTTCATTTGGTAACCTTGGCAACATGCTGACAGTATTAGTTATGTCTGCTGGAACATTTACAATGTTGCCATTGATTTTCAATTGTTTTCCCCTGGGGGCTTGCATGATTTTTTGAAATGCTAATCTTGGTGCAAGTAATCTACATTCTAATTCATTCAGGTCAAAAAATGTTGGTTTTGGTGGGAATTGCATCCCATTTACAGCAGCACAAGGTGGAACTTTAGTCCTCACTAAGTAGTTACGACATGATCTACACAACCATTCAACATTATCAACACTTGTCTTATGAAGAAGATATTTGTTAATGTCAGGATTAGTTTTCCTTAAAGTTGCAGCAGAAGACACACTATGTTTGTACCACAATTGGTCACAACAACTGCATATGTAAAGTGGACCCTTGGAGACAATATCATGAAACTTTAATATTAAACTTTGTAAAGTTTGAGGTGCACACCGTTTTTGTTTCATATACTCCTTCATATACTCATTATTCTTCTTTGTATTTTGAGGGTCCTTAGTTAGCCGTTTTGCTTTCATATATTCTTTCATGTACTCATTGGTATTTTGTTTACTTTGAGGGTCCTTAGTTAGCCGTTTTGCTTTCATGTATTCTTTCATGTAAGAATTACGACTGTTTTTAACATTTTTATCAATTAGTTTGTTTTTCAAAACATTTTCCTTTAATCTATCTAAATCTTTGCACTGATTTTCAATTAAATTTGAACTTCCAGAAAATGGCACTGTTGATACATAATGGTATTCATCTATATGTCCCAAAAAAACATCCGTTGGTCGCTGTGTTGAAGATACAGCTCGTATAAAATTGTACTGACAAAAATGTTCATAAGATTCAGTAATAACAATTCTTAAATTAAGTTGGTCAGCAACAGCTTGTATAATCAAACCATCACACCATGTCCCTTGCATAGACATGTTATTAAGGTATTGTAACCAAGAATGCTCTGTATGGCTTTCAATAAATCTCTCAGGATTCTCTCTCATATACGTGATACCAGCAGCTCTTATATCTAAGTGATGACTTGGATCACCATATAACTGATGTGAAACAGCTCTAAAAAAACAATCACCTGCACCACCAACATCAAGTGGTCTCAGCTGAAATATACGTAACCTTTGTTCTAATACTACATGTGAGGGTAGTGTTATTCTAGTTTCCCTGTTTTCATTTTGCACAGGACCTGGGTTTAATTCAATATCACCAGACATCAGAAGGTTCTGGTAAGAAACACAATATTGCTCATTGACACAATTACAGTTGTTGGGCACAGTCATCAAGTCACTATTTAAAGCATGCTCAAAAACATTACACGACTTACACAAAGAATTCTGTGTTCTGTGATTACTCTTGTGGACTTTACTGGAAATATGTTTAAAAATATGTCCAAAGGACTGTGTAAAAAGATTACGTCTGTGTACAAATTTAACATAAAAATCTTTATAATTAGTAGCTAACGTATTTAAAATGGATGACTTAGGAGTAGATCTTCTAAGTACTCGCTTAACTCTTTGTCTATTTTTTCTCTTTCTTAATGCTTGCATAATCTTCTTGATTGGTATTCTAGACGGTTCTCGGTCTCTAAATCGTCCAACATTCAACTGTCTGATTAATTTTCTTACAGTCGATCTAGAACTATTCAAACAAGGACTTAAATCGTTGTTATTCGTAGTGCAAACATCAACAGAGCTATGCGAACAAACATTGTTTCGCTCGATTTCTTCCTGGACCAATTTAGCTTCAATACTAAGAGGCTCAATAACATTCCTCTCATCGAGAGGCTCAATAACATTCCTCTCATCGAGAGGCTCAAAAATATTCCTCTCATCGAGAGGCTCAATAACATTCCTCTCATCGAGAGGCTCAATAATATTCCTCTCATCGAGAGGCTCAATAATATTCCTCTCATCGAGAGGCTCAAAAATATTCCTCTCATCGAGAGGCTCAATAACATTCCTCTCATCGAGAGGCTCAATAATATTCCTCCGAAGAGGCTCAATAACTTTCCTCCGAAGAGGCTCAATAACTTTCCTCCGAAGAGGGTAGTGGATCACACTTACAAATTCACTATAAATCATCTTGAAAATACTTACCCAAACTTGCAATTTCTTCTGACATATCAGCCACAAAAAATATAGAATTCGAATGGCGTTTTCAATTTCTACCATGCGGTAACAATCGGCTATCAGTCGTAAGTTGTCGTATTATTGTCGTTTCATTCTTCTACATTTTGATTGGCTCCGAGGGCATTCTATTGTTAACTTAACTTAACTTAACTTAACTTAACTTAACTTAACTTAACTTAACTTAACAGCGCGACAACATAATATCTACTGCTTCGCAGTAGATACAAAAACTCACCGCTTTCGATGTCACGGATGAACTTTGCTGGGATTTCAGGCGTGAAACCTCCGTCAGCTGGTGAATGGGCCACTGGGACTGCGGTTGGCATGACTCAGGCAATGTCAGGAACGGGAACGACTGGCCAGGTTGCTCTAACCTCTGGAGAGAGGTCGCCGTCTGCCAGGGTCAAGAAGATTCGCTGGTTCGTCGTTCGGCTGGCGTGTTTGGCGTTGGATGGCTGGGCTGACTGGGTCCGTTTCTCGGTGCCGGTCGTCGAAAAACGTTTCGATGGACCTCTGGACGATGCTGGTAATCTGCGCTATCTGTGCGTCGTTAAAGCCAGTCGAGGCCTGTGGCACTGTTTGCTCTTGGCCAACAGGAACGGTAGCAGCACTGGATGGCGCTTTGACTGCTGATTCGCCCTGGCGACGGTTCTTTTCGTTTAAAAGGCGGGTTTTCAGCATCCGTCGGCCTCCAGCGTTCAACATTGAGAGTGCAGCAAAGATTCCGCAGTTGTGGAGTGTGAAGCTGCTCCAAGTCTTCAGGAATTGAGATAGTTGAAGGATCGCGTGCGACTGCATTGGCGCGGTGTACGTTCGTGCCTTGTACAGTAGAGCGAGAAGAACGCGTTCTGGTAACAGGCATCGTAGAGAAAAGGCTAACACAGGAATATAAAAGACGCAAGTATATAACATACGTATATTTGTTAATTTAAGCAACCCTTACGGCTTGAAAATCTCGATAAGAATGACGATGTATCATGTGTGGTTGGCTTAAGGCCGAATAGTTCTAACTAACGGTTGGTTGTTCATTTGACTGAACAGTGAACACTCTTAGATAATGGACGATAGAGAGTACATTTGCCCAGGTTCTAAAGGTACTAGACAATGAATCGGTTTTGTTGTCGTCATTGAAGCTACTGGTTGCAAACTAGTACTTCGTTTGTCAATTGTCATAAAACCCGCATATAAGAATATTATATAAGTGATATTTACTGGGATTTTAGGCTATTTAGGTTCTTAAATAGGTTCTTTTTCGAGGAAGGGTACTTGCTGTTGGTCCAACAACAAGCTCAAAATGGATGTGTCCCCTTGCTTTTGTACAATAAACACTTTAATTATAACTAATATGACAACATAATCAAAAAGAACCCTGCTCTGATTTATGTCCAGGTCCTTTATGTAACAATTAAACTGCAACAAAACTAGAATGTTTATAAAACAATTGAACTGCCTGACAGTTACACAATCATACTGTAACAACCAGTTTTTGTCCATTTATTTTCAGCATTTCAACTGAAGTTTTTCAAATAAGAACCTGTTACAACTTTTAGGCTAAAAAGGTTCTTATAAAATGGGGTTGACTACATCACGGGCGTTCGTTGCGGGCGACATCGATCGGTTTGGTCAGCGGATAACTTCGTTTCTTCGTAATCAGTTCGTAGCGCGAGATCGGCGATCGGATGCAATTGCGGGAAATATTCAAATATGGCGGCACCGTAAGTTCATATATCACGAATGTATAAAACATGGCATGCAGCAACATAGCAAACCTATTAACTGACATGATAGACCAAGAAATACATTTTCTACAAGGCTTGTTAAGCGACTTCAGAGTAGAAGGAACGTATTTTGATGGCTTCGCGAAGGAAAATTACGAGTAAATAATCGATCAATTCCTTGCGTTAAGTTCAACGAGTTTTGTAACCAAGGAAGCGCGTTTTAAACAAAAAGGACACAAAAGGTTCTCTGAAACAGGTAAATTCGCAATTCAATTTAGTTAAAAAAATTGTGATATTTCATGCATTTGGCCTTCTGGGTCGGGGGGTCTGGGTCGGGGGGGGGGGACCGGGATGGTGGAAAGTGTCCGCGGTCAATATCTCCCTTAGTAGTCAAGCTATTGGAGTCAAGTTTGGTAGCTTTAATTAGTTAATGGAGATATAATATTCAGGATACGTTTTGTGGAAACCCAGAAATATCTAAATTTTTATTGGTATCAGCTCACGTTACGTCACATGACGTCATACCTAAAAATACTACTTACAGCAAAATTATAGACAATGCTTCCTAAATCAAAATTTCCATTATTACTGAAGGTTGGAGATAGTAGGAATAAAATATAACGAAAACGACATATCCTGTATAGTTTTGTTTGAAGTCTTGAGGAACTGGTGATAAGACGGGTGTTATATTTATTGATCAAGTTTTATTCTTTTATTTTCTATCTTTGGACATAGTTTGAGGTACCAAGTGAACTTCCGTAACGTTTGGAATAATTGTTGTAATTACTATTTTGATTACGTCACTGCTCCGCCTTCTTTGATGTATGACATCATACAATAGTCTTACTGAGTAACGCAAAATTTATGGAATCATATGAAAGAATGCTAAACTTAATAAAAACTATAGAAATAATGAGCAAAAGACCAAATTAAAACAAAAACTTGAAAATGTTGCTACACACGTCATCACGTTTACGTGGTTACCATGGTAACATAAAACCAGGTACTGATCTCATCAATACAAAAAAATGTTGCCATATAAGTTTCATGCATTTATTTTAAATACTCAAGAAGTTACAAGCGTTTAAAGTCGCCCTGGGCACTCCCCCCCCCCCCCCTCCCTAATATAGACAGGGTTAACATAATTGGGATGAGGGGAATGGTAAGGATTAGGCTATGGTTAAAATCAGCTAATCACTTTCACGTGTTCTTTTTTAATTCAACGGAAATACTTAGGAATGTTATAGGAAAAAATAAACACCTTGAAGTGATAGTCATTGATTTTTCTTGGGGGAGGAGAGCAAAGTAAAATGTTGGAGTCTCTCCTCCGGCACCTGTGCCATGCACTAACTGTGACTGTTTTCAATTATAAATTTATATTAAACGCATTTCCAGGTAATCCCATCTTCGAACACAAACGAGGCAAAGTGCCGATTTCGATGTTTGGTAAACCATTTGTGATCATGGGGACTGAGACCAGACATTGTTTACATGGTTCCGAAAAGGTATGGAACAAATTGATTTTGTAAAATTTAAGAATCCAAGCTAAAAAAAAACCTTGGTAAAGCAGGCGAAACAGATACATTAATTTAGTTCTTACGTTAAACTTTATACATATAGGTTCGACTACACCGACCCAAAAAAATTAGCTGTTTTTTAACTTCGCTCCAGTTTCAAAATTATACCGGCTAAGCTGTGTTTAATAATGCGGGATATAAAAAAGGGCTTATACAATATGGGATGCCATGCTTCATGTCTACAACGCAAAAAATCAATAATTTGAAGGTTTTTATTCAGTAAAGTGTATTTGCTGTGTTGTGTGCATTGAAGATTTGATAAAGGGTGAGCGAGCAAACTGAGAACCAACTACTGCGCAAAAATATAAAAATGTCAATCTGGAACTTTGCACTTCCGTGTCACTCAGTAATAATATGTTTGTACTACTTGCAGGATGCAAGAGCTGGTTGGAAACAAAAACGCATCAATGACCATAACTATGGTAGAAATCACAGAATAAAGCTTCAAGGGACACGGAAACTAAATTGCCCAGCCACAATACAAATACGGCATATTCAAGTATTTGACGATTTCGAGCTTTCAGGCACTTTTTCTTCTTCCACCAGCATTCGGGTAGCTAAGGAAAAAACACTGGAAGTTCTGAAGGAAAAACTGGGAGCAAACGAGGTGGTTAATACGTCTTTCAGATATTACATGAAAATTCCTCTAAGCAAAGAGCACTCTGGTCATGCGGTTGGCGAAAACGCTTCTGTAAACCAGACCGTCGATAGAAGAATCATCGAACGTATTTACGAACTAGCGAATAACAATGTTACCGCCATTAAAGAAGTGAAGCGTTGCCTTGAGGAATTCGTGGTGAAAGAATTATTCGTTGGTGTTCCAGAAAACAGTTTGCCTAAGAAGACAAATCGTAAGTACTACCCCAGTACCAAAGACCTGCGAAATCACGTTGCAAGAGCAGTTACGGCTCAAAAATATTGCAACGACGATCAAGAATCTCTTCTCCGCAAAATAAAAGATTGGAAACAGTCCTCGCCGACAACCAAGTTCTTTCTCCGAACCCACGAAGGTGAACCGAATTGCTTTGGCGACACTGTCCCTTCAAGCAGCTGCAATAATTTTCTGTTTGTTCACCAAGAAGAATGGCAACGAAAACTTTTGCTTAAGTTTGGAAGTGACCTTGTCCTACTTGACGCAACTTACAAAACCACGAAATACGCTATGCCTCTGTTTTTCTTATGCGTGAAAACCAATGTTGGCTACAAGGTAGTTGCGGAGTTCATGTGTCAACATGAAGATGAATTATCCATTGCCGAATCTTGCAGGTATGGAACCCACAGTGGAGCCCGAAGTACTTCATGGTGGATTTTTCAGTTGCTGAAATAGGAGCAATTGAAGCACGGTTTCCCCATTCTGTTGCATATATTTGTGATTTCCATCGTCAACAAGCAATCCAGCGTTGGGCCAGAACTGGAAAGAATGGTCTGGATTGCAACGAACAGGAGTTCTTTCAGTCTGCCATGACAACAATTGGTAGCGCACCAACGGAAAGGCTCTATAACGATGCGTTGTCCAAGCTTCGCGAATCAACCATCTACAAAACGAAAGTGAATGTTCGAAATTATGTAGAGAAAACGTGGATTCCCTGTTCTTTTCGATGGTGTCATGCATTCCGAAAGTCCCAAGCATTAAACATTGTAAACACAAACAATGGAGTAGAATCTATGAACAGGCTATTCAAGTATGACTATTTACCAAGATCCATCGACAAGTCTCTGTATGGCATTGCCGTCATGATTGTAACTTCTTTCCTGCCCGACACGTACCAAGCCTACCTAAGCGCGAACTTAAGATTAAGTAGTTCATACAGGAAGTATAACCCTATCGTTCCAGACTACTTAAGAAACCGCCCGCCGAACTTTATAAAGCATTGCCTGAAGAAAAAATTCGCTGCCCACGAGATTCATGAAAATCATATCACCTGTGTGAATCATGACAAAGGGGAATTTCTTGTCAAGAGTTCTAGGAACAAAAAAGTCGATTACCTGGTACAATTTTCAGTTCCGAGATGCGCATGCGAATCTTGGAGACAGAGTGTTTCCCGTGCAAGCATTTCTTTGCCATCTTCAATTTCTTTTCCGAATGGCAATTTTCCAATTTACCAGACGCCTATCGAAACAATGTCTTCATTACCCTTGACACAGATCATCTACCCATGAATTCAACTGAAATCGCTCACGACCAGTTGTCTAAATCTAGCGAACGCCTGAAAGATCCGCCCATTCTTCCAGAAAGCCCACAAGCTGAATCAGTGACACCAGAATGTACAGCAGGCACAGAAAACTCCTTCACCCCACCCGAGTTGTCAGTTCATGCCAAACTAAAGAGAAAATTTCAGGATAAAGTATCCGGATTGAGGGATGTCCCTTATCTGGTGGAAGATGTAAACGTTCTCCAAGAGGCAATAACTATTGTTGACAATCTTCAAGCAAAACGTCGCGCGTGTTGTCCGAAAGCAGAAGGTCTTTTCCTCAGAGGAAGTCCTGTAAAGAAAAAATTAAAAATCAAGCCAGATTATCACAAAGTGTTTCATAAGGGGCTTTCCCTCAGGAAAAAACGCAAGACAAAACCAGCTTCACGATCAGTGAGTGTGATAAACGTAGTAGAGAAGATCGCCAACAAGAAGGTAGGTTACATACGAATCTAAAATACTAAAAGGTTGGTATACTTCTAAATAGTGATGTGACATAACGCCGTCGTTCGAAATGTTAAATACAGATTCAACCGTTCTAAAATATGTAGGGCACAGAAATTGGCTGCAATCGAGTTCCATGGGCATTTGTATAGGCTAAGAGTATACTTCAAATTGGATTATAAAAAATCTAAATCAAGTTGGCTTTAGTAAAATCGTCATATATATTAAAAAATACAGAGCATGCCACTGAGCAATCTTACCTCTTCGAGATAGTGGAGATGTTAGTGATGAAATGTGTTTTTCATGTACATACGGAAAGGAGAAAAAAAAACACTTTAGTATTTGTAAAATTAATTTCGTTTTATTGTTACTGTGACTAAAATATAAACAACAATAACTGCAATATGCTATACATACCGCTTCAACTGCAGTCTTTATTTTTTACAAGTATTGCTTTCTATTGCAGAAATTCGGCATAGAAGAAAATCCCTTTATTGACTTGACTATGGATACACCAGACAGTCACGAACTTCCAAGCCCTACTGCAAACAGTGTTAGGTATGGACTAAAGAGAAAAAAAAATTAAACTAAAAATTATAAAGTTAAATAACTATATAGAGAATTCATTATGGAGGATCTTAACATCTTGTTTTAGCATTGTTTTCCCCATGGTAACTGATGAAGAGATGATTCAAGCTTCAAGTGAGAGCCCTTCCTCGTCAAAATGGTTTTCACCCTACGCAAGAATCATTCACGCATGCAAGAGTGGATTTCAAAGATACCATTGCATGTTGGAATACGGCCCAGTCAAGCTGAACATTGGGGACCTATGCACATTGATTCCTCCATATTATGATACTGACCAGCTTTCAGAGAAGGTTACGCATCGACGTTTTGTTCGTGGTTGGCTAATAGATACGGTACACAAAATTAACTTATCGATAATTAAAATTAAATAATAAGTGTCATAATGATTACTTATTATTTATGATAAAAGTACACAAGGCTCAAAAACACGTTTTATTAAAAATAAAATAAAAATTATATACTTAAAAACCAAACGTTTTCGGCAGTAAGTCATCTTCAGGGTAAAATAGTTAAATATCTATATAGAGAATTCATTAACGAGGATCTTAACATTTGTTTTAGTATGACTTAATGATGAAATTTTTAGATGACTTAATGTCGAAAACGTTCGGTTTTTAAATATATAATTTTTATTTTCTTTTTAATAAAACGTATTTTTGAGCCTTGTGTACTTTTATTATAAATAGTAAGTAATAAATAAGGCAAACGTGCATGACATAGTCCTAACAGCTATTCTTTGTATTATTGCACTGTAGGTAATAGAAGCTGTACTGTGGAAATTATGCTACTCAAATGTCGAACTTTTCTATGCTGACGCGACTCTCTGCCAGATCGTCCAAAGACAGTCAGGCACTCGCAGACTCTGGACGGGAGAGAATTTTGATGCAATAAAGAAGATATTTATCACAATGAACGTCAATGGCAACCACTGAACTCTGCTGGTATGGTAATTACTGTTACTAATAAAATAATAAAGTAATAAAAAGACCTTCCGATATGCCCTAAGATGTTACGCTATGTTCTATAAGACGTTACGCTATGTTCTACGATGTGGCGCTATTTTCTAAAATGTCATGTAATATACAGTATCATACACGAGAAGCAGTTTATTATCTGATTGGAAAACACCGAGAAACACCGAGAAGTGAGTTTTAACTAACTTCGAGGTGTTTTTAAATCAGATAATAAACGGTTTTCAATGGTATTTTTATGGTATAGCTTCTCAAACAAATCAGCATTTAAAGAGAAATTTGAGGTAAAACTTGTCTTAATTTATGGGCGTTTATTACCACATTTACCAACAACGTCTCGGTAACTGGTTTCTTTTGTCTTTTCCTCACGCATTTTTAATGAGTTTGAGAAATTATGTTCTATTACGTTATGCTGTGTTCAAGACGTTCGTGCTATACGTAATCAGACATTACGCTGTGTTCAATTATACGCCTTCTTCTAACATTTTACGCTGTGGTCTACGATATTACGCAGTGTTATAATATACAATTACACTGTTTTGAAAGATATCATGCTGCATTAAGTCACTTAAGACATTATGCTGCATTATAAGATGTTATGCTACATCGTACGACATTTACATGCTAATCGTGATCAAGTGATCTAAATGTGATTACTCTCATCTAAAATGTCCATACCACGAAAACAGCTTGGGCAAAATTTGCTATTGAATATCTAATTTGGACCCTGGTCTCTTGCTAATAACATTTATTTAGTGCCAGACAGTGCAGACGTCTAATTATTCTATGTCTTAAATGTACTTTATAAGTTGTTGACCACGAAAAATCTGTTCGACTATACCTTGCTCCTATGAGCGGTCAGCAACAGCAACTAATAACAAACAGATCCAATCCAAAACTTAAGGAACTGATTGACAACATAAGGTACCTGTAGTGTATGTGCAAAGATGTCTCGAATCAAAATCACTGCTGTACACACCACACACACACACACACACACACACACACACACACACACACACACACACACACACACACACACACATATATATATATATATATATATATATATATATAATATGTAATATGTACATGTACATACTAATTCAATATTTGATGATAGACAAATTAGCTAGAACCATATTTTCAATACTAACCCCCTTCATTCAATTGATTCCTTTCCTTCTATTAAGCCCCCCATTTTTACTATGACCTTCCTTCCCTCATTACTTTGAAAAATTTAATATGCCCCTTCTTTCTATGAGGCGCCCTCTAATAAGCCTTGTGATGACCTGTGTACATCAGGGGTATCCAACCTTTTTTGCAAAATGGTCTAATTTGATCTTTAGCAATATTTGGGGGCTGCATCACTGAATAAAGATACACTGTATAACCAGAAGTCCCATCTATGTTGGTACCTTTGATGTTTGTGTCAATTATGTGAAATGTAATTGGTAATGTTACAATCAAATTTTTAATTTCGATATGCATTTTATTAAAATAACAAAGAAAAGTTCTCCAGGGTTAACATCACATGACCTAAAATAGGCTGTATTACTGTATACACATGTAGTGTATACTTGCTGAGGAGGTCTAACTATCACTAACACAATTTTCCTCAGCATCTAACCAAGTGTAAATGCCAATATTATTCATAATAGCTATGTATGTGTTTAATAATCTTACAGCTCTGTGGTGGATGTTAAAACTGGTTGGAGGAGCACAGATTGGCAATGTATAGAGCCCAAAGATTTTGTTCAAAAGGATGGATATAATTGTGGTATTCTGGTTTGTTTGGTTAGTTTCTATAAATAATTATCAATTTTTAGTCAAGATCTTGAACACAATGTATTTCTACTGACACAGTTCAACATTGTTCAATTTAACATTTAGTTCCAAATTATGTTCTGGTGTTTGAATTTTTAGTTTGCTCATTGCATAGCCAAAGGAGAGCCTCTTGATCAATCATTCAACCTCAATATTGAAAGACAAAAAATTTCATCGACTCTCCTTGAAGTTGCTATGATGATATTACTGAGTAAGGTTTTGCCTACACAAACAAATTTATTTTACATTGGTTTGACCTTCATAATTTCCCAGAATCAATTAATTTTCAATTTTTTAAAATTTTCATGTGCAGGAGAGATGATTCACGTTGTAAAATTTGCAAAGAAAATGACGGAGAAGACTGGCTTGGTTGTGATGCTTGTGGCCAATACTTCCATGCTAGCTGTCTCAACGTAGACTATGGAGAAGCATTGCAAGACATGTTTTACTGCCCATAACAATTTCAAATTTTCCAAAGTATAAAATGCATTTTCTAATTATTTTTTTAATGAGGAGTGCATAGTGGCCAAAGGATAAAAAGAGCTTTTGAGTTGGCCATTACCAATAAAATTGATTATGAAGTTGATAAGGAAGTAAGATAGAGAAATAAATACATCATGTACACTTGCCTCTAAATTATTACTCCAATATTTAGAATGGAAGTAGTCTCAATTAGTGTAGGTGTAGTAATATATATATATATATATATATATATATATATATATATATATATATTGTGTATAATAGTAATATAAGCTTTTACATACTGTTACACGGACAACGGTTGGTAAAAAGTATCTTTATTTAGTTCAAACGATTCTCAACATTCAACAACAACTTGTCTAGCACGCCTGCGCATAAGTCTTTGTTTTTGAGGTTCTGCACCGATTCGCCCCCAGTCTACTGCATGCTCGCTGTCACATCACCCCCTCTCTATTTAAAAGCATGTCCCCATGCTTGACCAGAGTTCAAGTTAATCTTCTCCGAATCCAAATCGCTCTGGGGCACGACGTACTCGTGTGGGTCGTCCATTACGTGATCTACTAGGTGTCGCACACGGGGCTTCATTCTCTTCCTCCACTCCACTTTCTGCACTGTCATCACTAGTGGCTGGGTTGTCATTAGAAACTGGTACTTGAGGGGTGAACTGTTCAGTGATTGATTGGTTCTGCTGTTGCTCGGTCAGTGTTGGTGGTTGCCCTTGCTGCAGGTGACTCGGACGTTCGTACAGTTTCAAACGATCATGATGCACCACCACCCGTCTTCGTTGACTGACTTGTATGCGATACAAGACCGTACTGACAACCTGGATAATCCTGTATGGGCCACGCCATCTTGGGCTGAGTTTTGGACTGACACCCTTCTTACGTGTGAGATTAGAGAGAAGTACTTTGTCGCCAACTACGTATCTTTGGAATCGTGCAACGGTCGCTGACTTGGTGCATCGTTGTCGTCTTAGTCTTGCTAACCGCTCAGACACATATTGACGTGTTTTGAGGAGAACCTTGCGTTGAATACCAACATTTTCCCGTGCTGTACGTAAACTGCGAGAGGGTCCATTTGTTTCTGGTGTCTGGGATTGGATGGTAGTTTTCGCCTCCTGTCCAAAGAGCAAGAAATGCGGAGTTTCATTTGTTGAGTCGTGGACGCTGGTGTTATAGCTGAAGATGACTTTGTCTAAATGTTCATCCCAATCAGTCTGCTGCTCGTTTGTGTAGTCCTTTAGCACGTCAAGCATCGTGAGGTTAAAACGTTCCGTCTGACCATTTCCCGAGGGATGGTAGGGAGATGTTCTGGTCTTAGTAATACCGAGGACTTTACACAACTCGGCCATTACGTGACTTTCAAAATTGCGTCCTTGATCAGAATGCAAGATTTCGGGTGGACCAAACACTAAACACCACTTGTTGCAGAACACTGGTGCTACTGTGGCGACGTCCTGGCTTGGGTTTGCGACTGCTTGCGTAAACTTGGAAAACCCATCAGATATGACCAAAATGAAGCGGTTGCCGCTCGTTGTTTTGGGAAACGGTCCAGCGATGTCCATGCTAACCCACTCGAATGGACGAACGGGTTCTGGCATAAGTTGCAGCGGAGCCTTTGCTTTGCTTGTCATCTTCTTGTTCTTCATGCATTGATCACGCGTATTCACCCATTCTTCTACGCGCCGAGACATCTCAGGCCAGTAAACAGACTGCTTCAAACGAAGTAATGTGCGTTTTATTCCAAAGTGGCCAAGTTGATCATGGACCAAATGGAGGATTTCTGAAGCGTGAGAGTCTGGAAAGACCACTTGTATATATTCCCGTCGACCGATTCTATACCGACAGCAAAGTAAACCAGAATTCCCATCAATATGGAGACCTTTTGCAAGCGACATCAAACGTTTCACTCGAGGAGAAGCATTCTTCGGGCACGATTGGTTCAAACGCACAAGAGTTTTGGTTCTTGAAATGTCAAGGTCATTCACCTGAAGGCTGTGAAGATCTTCGGCTGACCACTTGCCTGGGAAAGCCAAAGCAGCTACCAGAGGAGCTCGGGACAGAGCGTCAGCATGAGGGATTGTCTTTCCAGCACGGTAGGCAATCTCAAAATCGTAGGCTTGTTGAAGTGCAGCTTGACATCTTGCCATCATCCCACGAGGTTCTTTCATCGACATCAAGTATGACAGTGCTTGGTGGTCTGTGTTGATCTTAAACTTGGTGCCATACAAGTAGTGACGCAATTTTGTAACTGCCCACTTGACCGCGTAGCACTCCCGGTCTGTAGCAGAGTAGTTACATTGAGCCTTGTTTAAAGTCGCACTGATATATGCCACGGGTCGGGTAACGCCATCCACCTTTTTCTCCAACACAGCACCCATGCCTGTCCCACTTGCATCAGTGGTAAGTTCAAATGGGCAATTAAAGTTCGGATGGGCCAGGATTGGCGCTGTAGTCAACTTTCTCTTCAACGACTGAAAGGCTTGTTCACATTCGTTGCTCCACACAAATTGAACCTCTTTGTGCGTCAGCTGATTGAGTGGGTATGCAAGGTCAGCGAATCCCGCGATAAAACGTCGGTAATATGATGCGAGTCCAAGAAACCGTTTCACCTCTTGAGCTGATCGGGGTTGGAGAAACTCGGATACTGCTGTAACCAGATGTTGAGATGGGGAAATACCACTTGCACCGACCAAGTGCCCAGTGTACTCGACCGATGTTTGGAATAGCTGACATTTACTGGGTTTAAGCTTCAGGTTGTTTTCTCGTAGCTTGGAGAACACCAAACGTAAGCGTTCCAAATGTTGGTCGACTGAAGATGAAAAAACGAGGATGTCATCAAGGTAGATCAGCAGGATAAGCCAAAGAAACGGACCAAAAATGGAGGCCATTAGCCGCTGGAAGGTGGCTGGAGCTCCTTTCAACCCAAATGGCATAACTTTAAACTGGTGGAGACCACGGTGACTAACAAATGCAGTTTTGGGTCGGTCTTCCTCCTTTACTTCTACCTGCCAGTATCCACTTGCCAAATCCAGTGCAGAAAACCACTGGCTATCTCCTAAACAGTCAAGCGCGTCAGCGATTCTAGGAAGTGGATAAGCGACATCTTCTGTCACTGCATTAACACGGCGATAGTCAATACAAAACCGAGTAGACCCATCTTTCTTTGATACAAGAACAATTGGACTTGCCCATGGACTTGTACTCTCTTCAATCACATCATTTTCCAGCATTTCTTTGATAATTCCATCAACTTCTGCTTTCTCATGGTACCCTGTCCTTCGAGCTGCTGATCTCACTGGATGAGCAGAGGTTATAGGTATCTCATGTTTAATCTTACTTGTTCTTCCCAGTTCCCCTTCCCAAGAAAATACATCCTGAAATTCAACCAGTAGTTTCTGTAAGTCAGCTTTGGGACGTCCCGTGATCTCTGCTGTTTCCACAAGTTTTGTCAGTGCTGGGTTGTCTTTTGGCATTGTTGTTGAGCAAACCTGGCCCGAAGTTGTAACATTGGACCTAACCGGTTCAAAGGAGCCTAGGTTGGATCCCTTGTATAACTTGACTGGATGGTTATTGGGATTGCACAGCCTGACCCAAGTTGTGTTATCTTTCCCAATAACATTAAGTGAATGTGCACAAGCAACAGACTTTTCATCGATCAACTGGTCATAGGCATCAATTAAACCTTCTTGGTCTGGTTGGGCATCCCTTACCACAACTTTACATAATTGTTCATGCATAGCTGGAATAACTTGAGTAGTTTTAAGTTGTACCCTACAGCACCTGCCTGGATTAAGGTGACAATCTGAGTTGGGTGTCTCTGTAATAGGTCTTGAATCAAAGTCGACAGTCTGAGAGTGAAAATCAATGGACAAACAACCCAGTCTTGCCAGTACATCTGTCCCCAGTATCATCTCATTCTTCATGTGCTCAGGACTCATAACAAATACCCATGATTTTCCAACATAAGTTCCCATTACAGTAATGTCTAGTAGTGCTTGCCCTAGGAATATTATTGATGATCGATTAACTGCTGATGGTTTCAGTGAAACAGGTCGCAAACAAGTCCCTCCAGAAAACGAATAGTAAATGTCACTCCAAATAATGGTAATCTGTGAACCTGAGTCCAGTAGCATGCAAATGTTCCTATGATTAACCATTCCTTGTACAGTTACTTCATCCCCACATACACCAGTGGCAAAGGTAGTAGAAACTCGAGGTTTATTTACAGTTCCATTAAATTCAAAGTTAGCCCTCATTCTAGGTGAGGTGACAGGGGGGCTGGTCCTCCCACCTCTTAGAAGTTTGGGCGTAACCATGAAGGTAAATCAGGACATTCACTAACCTTGTGTCCCTGTTTCTCACAGCGGTAACAAACAATTTGGGATTTTATCTGGGGGCAGACTCTCTTGAAATGACCAAACGAGCCACACTTATAGCACCCACCGTTTGTTTCACTGTGTGGTTGGTTTCTTCATTGGCTTGATCTGGTGGACTTATCTTGTCTGTTGTACTTGTCTTGTCTAGTAAAAACACGGTTTACTTTTGCTTCTATTTCGGAAAGTTTCCCTTCCAGATTACCAAGGGCTGTCTCCACTGCGGTTTGAACGGTTTCCGACGAATCTTGTGTTGGTAAAGCCACGGTTACTTGCTGTATGGAAGCAGTTGCCCTTCCTCCATTTCTTTCCCAATTGGTAGTAAATTCCTCAAGATCTTTCAACGAGGCATCATCCACTTTGTACTGAAAAGCCACGGATAACTGGGTACGAAGGTCGTTAGGTATTCCATGCAAAAACTGGCTCTTCACGATTTGATCGCGAGCTGCAGTTTCCCAACCAGGAAATCCTTCTTTGGCAAGTTGTCGAAGGCTTCGAGCGAATTTTCCAACAGACTCCCCACTTTCAAGCTTTCTGTTGTAAAACTCACGTTGAATCTGCGTTTTATCTCGTCTGTCAAACTGCTTAAGAAGTTCAGCTTTGATCTTGTCAAGGTCTTTCCTGTCATCGTCTGACATTACTCTTACCACTTGCGCTGCATCCCCTTTTAAACAAGTGCGAATAATGGCGGCTGCTTTACTCGCCTTTCCTTCGGCTTCGATTACGGCGTCGAAACGATCGAGCCATGGCTTCAACAATGTGCCGTCTTCTCCTGAAAAATACTCTAATTTCTTGGTCATCACGACCACCGCTGCCACCACTGTTACACGGACAACGGTTGGTAAAAAGTATCTTTATTTAGTTCAAACGAATCTCAACATTCAACAACCTGTCTAGCACGCCTGCGCATAAGTCTTTGTTTTTGAGGTTCTGCGCCGATTCGCCCCCAGTCTACTGCATGCTCGCCATCACAATACATTAAAAATGTATGAATCAATTCCAACTGTGATCACACACACACACCCTCCCCCGGCACACCCCTGGATAGACCACATTGCAAAATTGCAAATTCAAGATGGTGGGGAGGGGACGATGATCGCATTTGGAAATGACTCATACATAAGGTGATATTTGCAACTTTCAGTTGTATGTAGTATATAAACTACGGTTGGGGTGCCCCCCCCTGTAAAGTTTGAAAACAGTTTGAGAAAAAAACAGATGTAATTAGGCATTTTACACTATTCAGGGGCTCTCGAATAGTAATACTTTTAAGTTATGTGATAAAACAGTGTAACATCACTGAAGTTATTTTTAATATATTTTAGATAATACCAAAATATTTATGAGATAATATTAAAAAGCAATTCATATCATTAATTCATTTTATATAAATCGATTGTAGTTTTATATAACTATCGACTGTATTGTAGGTACATGTAGTCAAATCATATTAACATTCTTACCTCTGTCCATATTGAACATGAATTTCGGGGAAACTTCCAAGCATTTTAAATCCAAGTGCACGTACTTTCATACACGAACGTCGCTCTATTAAAGAAGTGCGATCTCGCTACGAACTGATTACGAAGAAAAGAAGTTATCCGCTGACCAAACCGTTCGATGTTGCCCGCAACGAACGCCCGTGATGTAGTCAACCCCTTATAAAATGGGGGTCTAAAAGGCAAATTTTAGCCTAAAGGCTCATAATTCACAGGTTCTTATACGCGAGTTTTTACTGTAATTTAACTAGGGAAGAATTTATGCAATAATGCAATAGCAACGTGCCGACGTCAATGACGTTTGGGGTTTAATTGCTCAACCGTGCTAATTGAATATTGATAAAACAAAAACAAAAATGGTTGCAAGGTACCAAACATCATAAAATGAAGCTCGTTTGTTAGACTCTGAAGTTTACTTACTATTTTCACTGGGAGAATCAGTACAAAAGCCTTAGAATTTAAGTTTTAATTTAAATTTTAAAAGCCTGACAACAGTGTCATAGTAAAAATCGCGATTCATTACATCAACAGAATATCTCAAGATCGGATAAAATCAGCTGTGTGTAAAATAAGGAAAATTATTTGAAATTATATATTTTATTCATTAAAATATGGTTCTATGAACACCATCGTTGACCATTTCCCATAAAATATTGACTGATTAGCATTGATACCAATGCACATTGATTTTTAATGTGTTATATATAGAACTTGGAAAGAGAAATAATACGGACAAAGAACATACTACAACAACAAATCAACAAATGCCAGATCAGGATGGACAACACGATGTTACAAGTATTCAGCCAGCAGACTATTGTTACAAATGTCCAACTCATTGACCAGGAGGAAGGCGACATGAATCCCCAACTCGTTAACCAAGAAGAAGGCAACATGAATCCCCAACTCGTTAACCAAGAAGAAGGCAACATGAATCCCCAACTCGTTAACCAAGAGGAAGGCAACATGAATCCCCAACTCGTTAACCAAGAAGAAGACAACATGAATCCCCAACTCGTTAACCAAGAGGAAGGCAACATGAATCCCCAACTCGTTAACCAAGAGGAAGGCAACATGAATCCCCAACTCGTTAACCAAGAAGGCAACATGAATCCCCAACTCGTTAACCAAGAGGAAGACAACATGAATCCCCAACTCGTTAACCAAGAGGAAGGCAACATGAATCCCCAACTCGTTAACCAAGAGGAAGGCAACATGAATCCCCAACTCGTTAACCAAGAGGAAGGCAACATGAATCCCCAACTCGTTAACCAAGAGGAAGGCAACATGAATCCCCAACTCGATGACCAGGAAATACCCAACATGAATCTTCAACCCACAGACCACGAAGAAACCAACATTGAAAATCGCTTACATGTAGACCAAGGGAAACCGAAATAATGAATCATCTACGAGCAGACCAACCAATTGACCAGGAGGAAGTCAACATCTTCATTCCTCAACTGGTAGACCAGGTGGAAACAGTCATTACGAATCCTCAACTTGTAGAACAGGAGGAAAACACCATGATCATCAATCACCAACTTGTGGAACTGCCAGAAACCATCAGCATAAGTCGTCAATCAGCAAACAGGGAATCAGCACCAGGAACTACTAAAAACAGACCATCAACAGAAGAAGGAGATCCTTTAAAATATGGAAAGAGAGATCGTGCTGTTGAATGTTTGTTCTACACTCTTCATAGTGGCTTAATGAATGGTAAATAACATTCTATTGAAGCAAGGGAGCACGCCAGACTGACCTGTATGGCTGTATTTCTTCTTATTTGTTCGGCGTTCCTTCATTTAATATATTCAGCCATCTTGAATAATGCGGTATATTCATTAGCGTATCGCAGGCGCGGGCTACGGAGGCAAGTGGGCCGACGAAAACCCGAGACAGGTCAGTCTGGCGTGCTTCCTTGGTTTACTTAGAGTTAGTTGTTCTCACTCTCAACAGAACTTCATATTATGTGTAGTTCGATATTTAAAATGCCAATTTTTAGCAACTTACTAAGTGCAAATGTGCCATGTTAATGTTGCTATCAATATTGCAAGGTCGCGCCAGAAAGAACATCCAGTTTGACTGTAAACCACCGAATTTTTATTATGAACTTTCCTTTTACTGATTTATGTAGGAAAACGTACAAGAAAACGAGAATAAAGTGGATGCATGCTGGATTTATCATTACGTTATACTTACATGCATGGTTGCCAAATATTGACCATTATTATTGTTAAAACAGATTTGGAATTGTTGATATATCATAAATTGCATAATATACAGGACTTGTTTTATTTCAATTCGTTTTATTTAAGTGAGATTTGTTGATATTAATATGTGATAATATTCATCATACCATTTCAAATTCCAGTTATTTTATTACATGTGTTAAGGTGCCTATAAAATGGACAATATATCTTTTAGCATTTTTTTTTAGAACGTATTCCCTGAATAATGAAGAAAATCAAATTTTTCCCCAGTTAACATATCTAGCAATTAAGCATCTTTCTAGCATTTAACCAGCTACTATAGATAAATATTACAATATTGATATCTAATAAAAAATATTTAATAAGTACAGAAAAATTATTAGTAGGAACGAACTCACACACAGAATATAAACTTGAGTCTTCATAAACAGCAAAACACTTCCAGATACAATGCAAGGGGTGGAAACAAAGCTAGTCATACGTTATTATAACGCGCGGCTGAGCGTTGTCACGTCATAACAGGTCTCACGTGGTGCAAATTGACCAATCATATCTCTTTAAATACGTCCGTGTACGAAGAATGTATATTGCGGTGCCTTTCCATTTAGCATGCAGTGCTTTATATTCTGTCAGTGTGTGAGTTCGTTCGTTAAGGCAGTTTTCCACTAGGCGACATTTGTCGACCGACTCAACATTTCTCTTTTGTCTTGGCTAATTCGTTCCACTCGAGAGCTTGTGAGACAAAAGGAAATGTCGCTCCGCGCGACATTTTTCACCTAGTGGAAAACCGCCTTAAGTTCGTTCATTCGTTCGTTCGTTCGTTCGTTCGTTCGTTCGTTCGTTCGTTCGTTCGTTCGTTCGTTCGTTCGTTCGTTCGGAATCAATAGCAAGCAACATTTTTAGCGCCACGGACGTAAACCGGAGGTAAATTACCTAGAAACAGTACAGAACGGCCACTCAATGAATGGTGTCCAACCATACATTAAATTGACATGTTTCTTCCTAGTGATGCTACAATCTTACCGTCCAATGGCTCCTTTATCATACCGTACTGAATTGGCGAAGCCTCAAACAGAAACTTTTAATGATCCTAATAATTATTTTGGAGATGGGCCAGAAAGCATCGTAGAATACATTATTTTATTTCCCTATATGCACTGTTAGTATCATTCTCTGAATTGTTGGGATCTGAGCCAGAATGTTATCATCTGTAGTATTATTTGTAGCAGAGGAGATGCAACCAGATATCACACTGTCGTGGAAATTTAACCAGACTTGACGTTTTTCAAGTTCCCCTGGAACTTGTAACTCTATAAGTTCGAAATGGAAAAAGTAGTCAAAAGTTTCGACAAGTGTTGGACATCTGGTTGGACAACTCAGTAATCTGTGATATTTTCAGTCTAAACGTTAGGCTAATACTAGAAAAGGAGACCTTGATAATTCTTGACTGATATAAAAAACCTCACCGAGTAATTTTTACTATTACGATTACTGTTGCTGTTGCTGCTGTTGCTGCTGTTGCTGCTGTTGCTGCTGCTGTTGCTGCTGCTGCTGCTGCTGCTGCTGCTGCTGCTGCTGCTGCTGCTGCTGCTGCTGCTGCTGCTGCTGCTGCTGCTGCTGCTGCTGCTGCTGCTGCTGCTGCTGCTGCTGCTGCTGCTGCTGCTGCTGCTGCTGCTGCTGCTGCTGCTGCTGCTGCTGCTGCTGCTGCTGCTGCTGCTGCTGCTGTTGTTGTTGTTGTTGTTGTTGTTGTTGTTGTTGTTGTTGTTGTTGTTGTTGTTGTTGTTGTTGTTGTTGTTGTTGTTGTTGTTGTTGTTGTTGTTGTTGTTGTTGTTTACTCACTTTCAACTTTTTTCCCATTTAAATAACAAATATGGATCGAGTAGAGAGCACTCGAATAATTTAGATAGCGAGACTGATGAACAATAATAATGAGTATGGAACATTGTCAATATAAATTTGACCAAAGAGCCAAAGAGCACGAGTTGGGACAAACGACATTCTAGGCTACATAATAGTACACCAGTTACATTCGGCAACTTACCCACATTCTTATTTAAAAAATCAAGGTGTAAGCTATACCTGGATTCGATACAAAATTTGTGGTTATAATAAACAAGGTCACAGAAGTTAATGCTCACAAAAATGAATACTATAATAAACATACAAAAATGTTTAAACTTACGTTAAGTTTCCATAAGATAATTAGTGTAATGTGAATAGAATATACGCCATGAGATTGCGTCAATTGTGAACATACCTATAGGTGATGATTCCATAGCTTCAGGCTTTTTATCATTTTCTTGCTGCTTATATCTCTCAGACTGAATTTCCACATCTTAAGTTAAAAGTAAAATGCATACTCGAGTATGGGGTGCGATATCCGCCAAAATTACATTTTTCCGACATTAGTCAGCCATTTGCGCATTATTCAGCCCTATTTGTACATTAGCTGTCGCGTCCCCACGGATGAGGAGCGAAGTGCCAACCGACAACGTACAGTTCATACAATATCAAAGGGTTTAATAAAATCTGAACTACAGCATTCGGTGAAAACTAAAAACCAAATCACAAAAATATGCACGATAAACATACTACGCCGACTGACATTTGACATATAAAGACGAGTCTACAACGTTACAACGACTTACATCTTTGGCCTTATATCGTCCTCCAAATAGCTCCGATAATACTCCGATTAGTTCTCCAATTTACTCCAGACGACGAAATGTTCAAATATGGCCGCCCAAACCCGCTGCTGCGACCTTTATACCCCCCGGGGGTCTGGGTCTAGTTCCGTATAGTTATCTTATATCAAGTATCACAACACTCCTCGCCCAAGGACGATGGCGAAAACGTCCTTGCTACTTACACGTTACATAGTGTACATTACAAAAGATAATAGTTCAAAGGTGCATTATGAGAACCAGTTCGCTGATAGGTCTGAAGTAACATTTTTTCTGCCCGCTTTTCCAGATAGCTATTCTGGCTTTCCGTACTTTACCGTCTTCGCTTTTTACCGCTTCAACAATTCTCCCGAGTGGCCACTGGTTACGGTGGGTGTCTTCTTTCATAATAACGATGTCACCAACGGCGAGATTAGGGTGTTGTTTATTCCACTTTGATCTCGACTGCTGGGCTTGAAGATATTCTCGCTTCCAACGGGTCCAGAACTGATCTGCAAGGTACTGAGCTCTTCTCCAATAGCGACGTGAATAGAGATCCTGAGGGGTAAAGACTCCAGGTGGAGAAAGGAGAGGTCTCATCTTCATTGTAAGTAGCATATTTGGGGACAGTGGTTGGGGCTGGTCTACGTCGGATTGTAAGGTAGCAATAGGTCGCGAGTTGACTATACCGGTGACTTCAGCCATAAGAGTCACAAGTAACTCGTGTGTTAGCTGCGATGGGCCGAGCTGTAAAAGCATTGCATCTAGGACTCGTCGTACGGTGCCGATTTGACGTTCCCAAATACCGCCGAAATGTGAAGCGTGCGGAGGATTAAAAAGCCACTCGCAGTTTTGTTCGTTAACGTAATTTGCTATGGCTTTATGGTCCATTTCGTGTAACGCATGGTCCAGTTCGGATTTTCCTCCGACGAAATTTGTTCCTCGGTCACAACGCAGTATTGAAGGTGGTCCACGAATAGAGATGAAACGCCTAAGAGCGCAAATAAATGAGCTCGCTTCCATTGTCTCCAACACTTCAATGTGGATACCTCGGCAATTCAGACATGTAAAAATCAGTGCCCATCTTTTCGCATTTGCTGCTCCTCCTCTCAGCCTTCGCGTTTTAATGATCCAAGGCCCAAATACGTCGAGGCCAACGTTGGTGAATGGTGGCGGTGTATCTAGTCTATCGGCTGGTAGGTCGGCCATATGTTGTGTCATGTTCCTCCCTCTTAACCTCCTGCAGATAACACATCGACCAATCTTCTTTGAAATCATTCGGCTAACTCCCATTATCCAAATACCTGCCTGTCGCATCGCGCCATGAGTGATTTGTCTTCCTTGGTGGTACACCTTGTTATGATAATGGTCTATTACCAGTGTCGCCAGATAGCTGTTTTTAGGTAGGATGGCGGGATGTTTCTCTTCGAACATTTGGTCTACTCGACGAAGTCTTCCTCCAACTCGAAGGACTCCGTCGTCATCTATGAATGGATCGAGCCGGTATATGTTGGATTTCATCAGGCTACTTTTAGAAGAACTTCCTTCTAAAGTCGTTTGCTGAAGAGCTTTCATTTCTGAGGTGAAGGCGTCGGTCTGGACAGTTTTAATCATTAACGTTTCCGCCTGTTTCAATTCCGTTGCAGATGGGCGTAGTCGAAGCTGTCTTGATTTCGCTAGAAAATTAGGTGGAGAATTACGTGCATCTCTGTTCTCGGACGTTGACGATGTTTTTCGTCGGGCTTTGAGTTGTTTCGCTTTGACCATTAGATTGGCTAAAGCTCTTCGTAATAGAACCCATTTAGAGAATCGGTCGAATCTGCTAGATCCTAGACCCTGGATCTCGCGATGATCTGTGCTGTAGATCGTGACTTGAGGTCGGATTTCTGGGTCATTGTTGACTATAGGCAATTCGACTGGGTCAATTACGGGTAACGAACTGTTTCTTAAAAAATCAGGACCGTTAAACCATGACGACTTCCTTAGGTCTTTAGCAGCTTTACCCCTTGTGGCGATGTCCGCTGGGTTTTCCATTGTTTCAACGTATCTCCACTGCAAGGGACTCGACATACTTCGAATGATTTGGACTCGATTAGCTACATACACATAGAATCGGCGACTTTCGTTTTGAATGTATCCTAATACTACCTTGGAGTCGGTGTAGAAAACGGTCTCGTCTATTCCAAGCTTCAATTCGCGAGTTATCCAGTTAACGGCTTGGGCTGACAGTACTGCAGCACAAAGTTCTAATCTTGGAATGGTTGTCGCTTGCTTAGGAGACAGCCGTGCTTGAGCGTACACGAGTGAAAGGCTAACTTCTTCAGCTTCGTTCGTTTGCTTTAAGTATATCGCAGTACCAATTGCGTTACAACTGGCGTCTGAGAATGCGTGAATTTCTATTCTGCTGACTTTCCCAAAGTGTTCCGGAAGGTAGCACCTTGGAATAAGAACGTCTTGCAGATCGTTGAGTGAGTCTTTCCAGTTTTTCCACTTGTTTTGGAGGGCATCTGGGAGCGGATCATCCCATCCAAGAGGCGGGTCTTTGCCGTTTCTTTCGTTTCCCCTCGTGACGAGCTCGTGCAATAATAATCTTCCCTGTAGCGTGACTGGAATTGCATGTCCCAACGGGTCGTATATCGAATTGATGATGGACAGAACTCCTCTGTGAGTGTAGGGTTTCTCGGGTAACGAAATTTGGTATGCAAAGGAGTCTTTCTCCAGATTCCATATCACACCTAATGAACGCTGCGACGGGAGTGGATCTTTATGAAGATCTAAATCTCGGAAACTGTCGACTCTATCTTGCTGTGGTAGGGCTTTCATCACCTCGACCGAGTTCGATGCAATCTTATGCAGCCTGAGGTTCGCCGTCGCCAGCATTGTCTGAGTGTTCTTGACTAGCTTTACAGCTTCTTTTGCAGTGGGGCAAGAAGTCAAGCCGTCGTCTACGTAAAAGTCGTTGAGGACAAATTCTTTCGCAGCCCGTCCAAATTCTTGTTCACCCTCTTCAGCGGTCTTTCGCAGGCCATACGTTGCTACAGCTGGGCTGGAGGAATTTCCGAACAAGTGAACGACCATTTGGTATTCGATGATTTCCTTCGATCCGTCGTTGTCCTCAAACCAAAGAAATCGTAGCATATCTCGATGTGAAGGATCTACGTGGAAGCTGTGAAACATTTGCTCTATATCACATACCACTGCCACATTATCTCGTCTGAAGCGGATCAGTATGCCTAACAGACTGTTCAATGTATCTGGACCAGGAAGTAGTTCTGTATTTAATGAAGTTCCCTGGAAATGTGCAGATGAGTCGAACACTACGCGAATCTTTGACTTTCGTGGGTGATAGACTCCAAAGTGTGGTAAGTACCAAACTTTCCCGCCTTCTTCTTCCTTAGGTTGTTCATTCGGTGGTACCGGTACGGCGTGTCCACGTTCGAACAACTTGGCCATAAAAAGAAAATAGTCCTCTTCCATTTGAGGTTTCTTCCTAAAGGTGTGCAATAGACTCCTGATACGGCTAAGAGCTTGCTCTCGATTATTTGGGAGACTTACCTTGCTTGATCGGAGAGGCAATGGCATCTCCCAGTTCCCTTTTTCATTTTTGCGAATTCCCCTTTCCATGATCTGCATAAAACGTCGGTCCTCTACAGACATGCTTGATTCGTTATCACGATCGGTCGTATGAAAGACATCGGTGGAGTTCTCCGACTTCCCATAAGCTTCTTTTATCACGAAATTGTTCGGGCAAGGCACTAGCTCGTGGCACAGCGTCTGTCCGAAGGCGTTGCATCGTAGACGGAGGCCAGTTGTCCGTTGTGTACGAACACCATCGTTGACTTCCCCAAACAGATCGTGGCACACAGTGCGATGAGTAAGGATATGAACGGGTCCACCATGACGATCAAGACAAACTTGTCCGCAGATAGTCCAGCCAATAGATAACTTATGTGCCCATGGCTCGCCTTTCGGACCGTTACGGAATGCTCTGACTTTCAAAAGTTCTGGTGCGTTTCGACCAATCAAGAGTTGGACTTCCGCTTCGGCGTCCAAGGATGGGATTTCTCCAGCGATATCTCGGAGGTGATCGAATCGTTTTGCCAACTCCGGCGAAGGAATTTCGCGTTTATCTTTGGGAATGTTGTCACATTCTACCATGGTCGGCAGATTCAGTGATACTCCTTTCATTGATGTTATCTTTAATCCTGGTACTCGACGACCGAATCTTATTTCTTTCGACCCACTACAAGTTGACAACAAGTACTTCTCCTTTGAGCCAACTACTCCGAGTTTGTCTATCAGCTCAGGGCTAATCATCGATGCGTTGCTCTGTTCATCTATTAGGGCGTACACTCTGACTTTGTTGTCGGGTCTGCTTGGATGAAAAATGTCGAGAAGAACAATTTTACTGCAGGAAACGCCACCAACAGCGTCGCAGCCGATGTCTGTCCGAGCTGAATTAATCTCCTCGCCGTCGTCTGTCTCCTCTTTCTTCTCGCTTTCGTTTGACTGTTTCTTCTCGCTGTCGTCTGTCTTTTCCTTCTTCTTATCCAAATGGAGTATCACCAGGTGGCGGTCGCTGCCACACTTCTTGCATTTAACGTTAGCTCTACACTCCTTGGCCACATGTTTTGGTAATAAGCACCGAAAACAAAGTCTCTCCTGTTTAATCCACTGGGTTTTCTCCTGCAGGGTCTTGCGGGAAAAGGCTCTGCATTCTGTTAAGTCGTGACCTTGGCTATCGTGAAACCAACAGTGTTTTTCATCATTGCCTTCTTTATCCATCTCGGCGTTTCCTTTTAAAACTGTATGCGAAGGGTGGAATTGCTGTCTAGAAGGGTTTCGTCGATCATTCTTCTCTTTTTCATTTCTATCTCCGGCCGCCGTAACGTTTGGGTGGTTCCTCAATAGAGATTGCTTCTCGACCATGGATGCAAACACTGTGAAATCAGGATAGGCGTCGTAATTCTTCGCGGCGAACTTGACCACTTGTTTCTCCCATTCGGAGCGCAACGATCCAGGCAACTTTTGCAGGATATGTTGAATGGCGTTAGGATAATTCAGGCAGGCAAGCCCGGGAAGGTGATCGATTTGGGAAGCCACATCAATGCACAGATCGGAAAAGGCTAGCAGTTTTGCTTTGTCTTTGTCTCCAAATTTCGCATATTCTCTCAGTCTTGTCAGGAACGCCTTGGTTATTACAGCGACGTTACCGAAGCGTCTCTCCATTTCTTTCCAGAGTTCGTTCAACAGTCGTATGGGATCGTGGTGTTGTCTTTTACGAAAGCTATTTACCAGCTTCTGTGGTTCCGCCTTTGTGTACATGTGCAAATAATTCATCTCATGTTCGGGAGAGACATCACAGTCACGAATCATTCCTTTGAATGTACTTTTCCAGGGGTGAAACATAGTAGCGTCGCCGTAAAACACGTCTGGATGGCATTTCGGAAGACTCATTCTCGCTAGGCTCGCCGTCAATTTCTCATTAGTTGCCGCAATCGCTCCCATACATTGCTGTACTATTCCACCAGGCTGCTGCGTGCTCTCCTGCCGCGAAGTCGACTCTGTACGTTGCTGGGATCTGGTTTGCTGGGGTGTCTCGATCGCATTCTGTGACCTTTCGACGGAGAATCGAACCCCGCTCCGTCGATTAACAGCTTGCTTAGATACCTCAGTCTCGTTCTGCCTCTGGTTTTGGAGCCACGCCTCTGTGCGTCTCTCTGACGTGACATTGACTTTCTCGCGTGATTTGAAAGAAAAGGATCCCTCTTCTTCTCCCAGGATGGATTGTTCAATCCAGTCCAGCTTGGCCTTTGCTACTGCCGTAAGCTTCTTTGCTGCTAAAACTGCCATGTCGTGATCGTGTTGTGCTCGTGCAGCTGCTCTTCTACGCTCCCCGTCAGCCTCTGTCAGCTTCCTCGCGTTTTCTCTCTCCGCCATTAATAAATCATATTCCGCCTGCTTCTTTGCCGCGGCTGCTTCTGCCAATGCTTTTCTTCTTGCGTTGGTTGAAGATGTGCATGACGATCCAGAGCTACTAGAGAATATCCCACGTCTTGATTCCTTCAAGGAAAGCTCGTCGTCCTTAACTGCCTCCTTGAGTTTCCCAGCCGCTTCGAGTAATACAGCGTTGACGGTCTGAAGGAATTTTTGGCTAGTTTGGCTGACGGTAGATTTTACTTCTGTAGCCTCTCCCCATCTGTCTTGTGCAAATATATCTTCCAGGTCTCTGAGGATTCTTTCGAAGCTGTATTTACTTACTTCCAACGAGGCTATTACTGATTTTAAAGTTGACGGTTCTCCCGTTGCCGTGTGAACGACTGAGTCGATGGCCTTTTGTAGTGCCTTTGTCTCTTTATTAAAGACTAATGTCTTCTTTATCAACAAACTCTGGAAGCCTTTACGACTTGGGATTCGCGAGCGTTTGTCCCCGAATTCTGACACGTTTGGAGTCGGACCACTATCGTCGGTTGATCCAGAAACGTTTGACATAATTATTTCTCTTCATTCGTGGTCTTCCACGACTATGAAATGTTTTATACTTACACTATGTTGAACTCCAAGCGAACAAAGTCAAATACTCCACGATAAGTTTGATACGAACGACACAAGATTTTTCACTGTCGCGTCCCCACGGATGAGGAGCGAAGTGCCAACCGACAACGTACAGTTCATACAATATCAAAGGGTTTAATAAAATCTGAACTACAGCATTCGGTGAAAACTAAAAACCAAATTACAAAAATATGCACGATAAACATACTACACCGACTGACATTTGACATATAAAGACGAGTCTACAACGTTACAACGACTTACATCTTTGGCCTTATATCGTCCTCCAAATAGCTCCGATAATACTCCGATTAGTTCTCCAATTTACTCCAGACGACGAAATGTTCAAATATGGCCGCCCAAACCCGCTGCTGCGACCTTTATACCCCCGGGGGTCTGGGTCTAGTCCCGTATAGTTATCTTATATCAAGTATCACAACATTAGCCAACCATTTTTTCTCATTATTCAACCCTGTTTTAACATTAGCCAGCTATTTCTCTATTATTCAGTCCTGTTTTTAACATTAGCCAGCCGTTCTTGCTTATTATTCAGCCTTGTTTGTAACATTAGCCAGCTATTTCTCAATTATTCAGCCCCATTTGTAACATTAGCCAGCTATCTCTCAATTATTCAGCCCCATTTGTAACATTAGCCAGCTATCTCTCAATTATTCAGCCCCATTTGTAACATTAGCCAGCTATTTCTCAATTATTCAGCCCCGTTTGTAATATTAGCCCCGTTTGTAATATTAGCCAGCTATTTTCTGATTATTCAGCCCCGTTTGTAACATTGGCCAGCTATTTTCTGATTATTCAGCGTAAGTTGTAACATTAGCCAGCTCTTCTCTCATTTTTCAGCACAAGTTGTAACATTAGCCAGCTCTTTTCTTATTATTCAGCGTAAAGGCGGTTTTCCACTAGGCGAAAAATGTCGCGCGAGTGGAACTAATTAGACAAGACAAAAGAAAAATGTCGAGTCGGTCGACAAATGTCGCCTAGTGGAAAACCGCCTTAAATTGTAACATTAGCCAGCTCTTTTCTCATTATTCAGCACAAGTTGTAACATTAGCCAGCTCTTTTCTTATTATTCAGCGTAAGTTGTAGCATTAGCCAGCTCTTTTCTCATTATTCAGCAAGTTGTAACATTAGCCAGCTCTTCTCATTATTCAGCACAGGTTGTAGCATTAGCCAGCTAATTTGAGGGCCACAAGTTTATCAATTAATTGTAAGGTGTCACCCTCTTGAAATAAAGTTTTTATCTCATCTCACCTCACCTCACCTCACCTCACCTCACCTCACCTCACCTCACCTCACCTCACCTCACCTCACCTCACCTCACCTCACCTCACCTCACCTCACCTCACCTCACCTCACCTCACCTCACCTCATTATTCAGCACAAGTTATAAGCACAAGTGGATATGGCACTCCATAATAAATATTCAGCGCATTTCCCCCTTTTCTATATTATTTGACAAGCTGTTTACTAATTTTAGAAGTGTTCATTCTAAAATATAGTTACAAAAGTTCTATTTTCCTAACCATTGTAGCATTGTCGTCTAGATTTGTGTAAATTCAAATGACGATAGTATTTTGTAGTACAACACACAGGCAGAGACCAAATAGAAACAGATTGTGTCTTCTACAGTACTCAGCGTGTTTGATCAGTAGTAATACACGGATACCAATTCATAGTATATGCAGCTAATAGCTTATTAGGGCTATGGTTCTAGTTCGTGAAGTATGATAGTAAAGCTTTAAGTACACAACTCACAAAATTTGACTTAATTGACTAATAAAGTATTTAAATATCTTCGTTACAACAATTTGTCAAACAATAATGCAATCTAGTTAGTAGGTAAAGGAAATACATGCGTGAAATTTTCATTTTAGTCACGTGACCAGCTACATTATCGCCGTTTTCTCAAAGACAATGCAAGTTTCGAAAATCGAAATTTAGAAATTTTATTTAAAACACCACTCTATATTGTCCCCGAGCCCTGGCGTAGGGCCGAAGGCCCGGAGCCCGGGTGAGGGTGCTAATCTCGACACGCGTGGAGTACACGCGAAATTACACGCAAATGGGAAAGAAATTCTGCGAGATGTTTATATATCTATAGATATGTTATCAAATCCACAACTTGCGCAGTTCGAATAGCAGGGTACTGGTAACTAATCCATTAAATTATTCAAATTATTTAAATTTACGTCAGCAAATTATAATTTATAAGTTCGGTTGGATTATGAAATAGTTTTTCAACGATCATGACGAAAGAAATCTTTGCCAGAAAAAATTATTTCGGCTAAAATGTACATTAATATTACTATGAACAAAGACGAAAGAAAGAGTGCTAACAAGAGATGTGGCAGCGAGAAAAAGACAACAATAAATACGACTTAAAACCACTGGAAAGATCCTAAAAATTAATACGATAAAGACCGAAAACGATGCCGACCGAAATGTAACTGAAAAAAGGATGTGTCCCGAAACTGTTCAAAGCCGGTAAAGAATTTTGCTCTGGTGTATTCTACATAACTCAAGAGGGAACGATGAAGAAATTTTGAAACAAACGGCTTTTTAGATCATGAAGAGAAATGAATGATGCCTTGTCATATTTATGTGTCAACAACGAAAAAAGTAAGAAACCGCGAACGAGAAAAACAATCCGAAAAGAGTAGACTGAATTGGCAGTGTTTGTGGTCACAAAAGCAGAAGAAAGTTTAACGGTAGGAGATTTAACAGTTTAGCTGAGTTAAAACAGAAGAAATCTTGAAAATGAAAATTAATATAAATAATATATTGTCTAGAATTGTCTTTCAACGCTAGGACGTTGACATTGTGTGATTTGTGTCTTTTCTTGGCCACTGTTTATATATATTTTTGAATGAAAAATTGTCATTTGGCTCATCTCGTTTTTGTTTTTTTGGAATATTGACATTGCATGTCCTTTCGGTGTGTCAATACTATAGAAATAATACACGACTACAGATGAACCTTGCAAACTAATTTTCTGGATGTTTTCTGATCTGTGTTCATTAATACAACAAAAAACAGAAATTAGGGGGAGGGGGGGGAAAGGGGGGTTAAAAAATGCATATAAAGCGGGCGAGGGGTTGTTGCGTTCATGTATTTCTAGTAATTCAATACCTGATATTTTAAGAGGATTGAGATCACATGACCTCTTAGTGCAAGTGCAAGTGCAAGTCGCCTATAGGCCAGTTGAACAATGTTGCACGTCCATCATTTTGGCGGCGACATACATGAAATCGTGGCCAATACTAAAAAAATTTAACTATTTTTAAAGCTAATATCTTCAGAAATTGTCAAATTCAATTCCTTTCATTTACAAATATGTTATGCAGGTAGCCCGCCAAAATGATGCGTGCGCATGATAGTGCGTATTGTCGTGCTCATGATTCCGCCGTTTTCAAAATGGCGGAGACCGAAGGAGTTCCTTCTTCTCACGCATCTTTGAGGGAAATGATACATAGTAAACTGCTGTCTGTTAGAGACCGTTTATTTCAACCTGATCTGGAATGTGATACACAAGGCATATTGGAAATCTTAGATGAAATTATACAATGCGTAGTCTTATTGGATTCAGTTGAAAGGGTTTCAGAACATGTTTTTAGTTGTTTGATGCACACTCATAACGTGTTGTCAAGGAATAACATCTGCAGAAATGCAGCTGCGCGGAGATCTGACGCTGCTGGTACCGTGGGTCGACCTTGCTTTCAAATTTCAAAAGAACAGATCGAATATTTAATGGATTGTAATTTTACAGTGAGAGAAATGAGTGAAATATTGAACGTGTCGAAACGAACTGTTGAACGACGTATGACTACCTATGGCTTGACAGCGATGAATCGATTCACAGAAATAACCGGTGAACAGTTAGACAACGCGGTGAGAGACGTAAAGAAAACTTCGCCTGACTGTGGTTCAAAACTTCTTGCTGGATATCTGCGAGCAATGGAGATACGTGTTCAAAGAAGACGTGTTAGAGAGTCTCTTACTCGTGTAGATGCCTTGGGCATACTTGCCAGACGATGTAGGACAGTTCATCGTAGGGTGTATAATGTTTCTCGTCCCCTGGCCCTGTGGCATTTAGACGGAAACCACAAGCTGATTCGGTGGCGTTTTGTGGTGCATGGGTGTGTTGATGGATACACTCGTATTCCTGTATTTTTGGCATGCAGTAGCAACAACAAAGCAATCACTGTTCTAGATCTATTTATGCAGGCTGTTAATGATTGGGGAGTTCCAGCAAGAGTAAGATGTGATAAAGGAGGAGAGAATGTGGATGTTGTCCGTTACATGCCTAATCATCCACTGCGTGGGCCTGGACGAGGTTCAGCAATCACTGGGAGAAGTGTCCATAACCAGAGGATTGAGCGTCCGTGGCGTGATGTGTACCAAGGTGTATTACATGCTTTCTACACTCTCTTCCACACTATGGAGGATCATGGCATTCTAGACCCAGATAATGAAGTTGACCTCTGGTGTCTCCACTTTGCTTTCCTGAAAGAAATCAATCATGCCTTATCTCGATGGGTTGAAGGATGGATCAGACATCCATTACGAACTGAGCACAATTCTAGTCCTTTTCAGCTCTGGATCAGAGGTATGCGTTGGAATCATGCTGCAGTTCCGCAACCAGAAGACACCAATTGGGATCTATATGGCATTGACTGGACTGGTCCAGTACCTGCAGAGAATGAAACAACTGCAACAATTGTTGAGGTGCCAGATACAAATTATCCTGTTGCAGAAGAAAGGGGAAATGTACTGAATGAAAGGTTAGCTGAAATAGACCATGATGGCAATGACTGTGTAGAACATTACTACGTAGTAAGGGATTGTGTTAGACAACTTACTTTATAAGTTACATGCACAATTTACCACATAATATTTGTAGAGCAGTTAAGAGCCAGAGGAAAAGACTGCAATTTGGCAGTGGCAAGCCAGTTAATTATTTGCCGATGCTGATGGCAGAGGCAAGTCATTAGTAGTTGGTCAGTAAGGCACTGTCAAATCAAAATACATGTATTTTGTGAAAAACCAGTTCCATAATTGTTTTATTTAATTTTTTTAAACATTTATTTCACCTTATTGTATACTGGTATTTTTTTTGTTTAAATTGCAAGTTACGTTGCAGAGTTAATAATATTTTTGGAGATGGAGGTTATTGGAGGTTATATTTTTCCCAGCACCAGCAAAGCAATGTTTTTACCTCTTGCGCATGCTCAGAATATTAGTTGTGGGCAGTTGTAACTATTATTAATTTTTTCCTCAGTTTTGATTTGCTGCATCAGCTGCATGTAAATACATAAAGATAATAGACTTAGTATGTGCATCAGGTGAAATACATGTACATAGCTGTTTCGAGCGCTTCCTTGAAATGTTGACAACTTCCTGGAATCTGCTTGCAATTGCAAACTTCCTGTTGAAATTGACCAATCATGTTGTGCTTAGTAAGTAACTAACTAAACTAACTAAACTAACTAAACTAACTAAACTAACTAAACTAACTAAACTAACTAAACTAACTAAACTAACTAAACTAACTAAACTAACTAAACTAACTAAACTAACTAAACTAACTAAACTAACTAAACTAACTAAACTAACTAAACTAACTAAACTAACTAAACTAACTAACTAAACTAACTAAACTAACTAACTAAACTAACTAAACTAACTAAACTAACTAAACTAACTAAACTAACTAAACTAACTAAACTAACTAAACTAACTAAACTAACTAAACTTGGCTGACTGGGCTGGCCTGAGCCCCAGCTGGGCAGCTGGGCCCTGACTGGGCTGACAGCTGGCCTGACTGACTGAGCTGACTGAGCTGAGCTGGCTGACTGAGCCTGACTGACTGAGCTGGCTGGGCCCAGCTGAGCTGACTGAGCTGACTGAGCTGACTGGGCCCTGGCTGAGCTGGCTGAGCCCCTGGCTGAGCTGACTGGCTGCTGACAAGCCTCTGGCTGAGGACTGGCTGAGCTGAGCTGGGCTGACTGAGCTGGACTGAGCTGGCTGACTGGCTGGAGGCTGGCTGAAGGCTGGCTGGCTGAGGACCTAAGCTGAGGCCTGGCTGGGCCCCAGCTGAGCTGGCTGGGCTGACTGAGCTGACTGAGCTGACTGAGCCCCAGCTGAAGCTGAGGCTGACTGGCTGAGCTGAGCCCCAGCTGAGCTGGCTCAGGGCTGGCTGGGCTGACGGACAGCCCCAGCTGGACTGGCCTGGACCCCTGGACTGAGGCTGGCTGAGGGACTGGCTGGACTGGCTGGAGGCCAGCTGAGCCCAGCTGTGAGCCAGCTGGCCTGACTAGCAGGCCTGAGCTGGAGGCTGGCTGGAAGCTGGCTGGGCCTGACTGAGGGCTGGCTGGGACTGGCTGGGAGCTGGCTGGCCTGACTGGGCCTGACTGAGCCCCAGCTGGGCTGGCTGGACTGGCTAGGACTGGCTGGACTGGCTAACTGGGACTAAGCTGGACTGAACTGGAACTGGCTGGAGCTGGAAACTGGCTGGCTGAGCTGGACTGGCTGGACTGAAGCTGGACTGAACTGGACTGGCTGGACTGAACTGGACTGGCTGGATTGGCTGGGAACTAAGCTGGACTAGCTGGGACTAGCTGGACTGGCTGGACTGGACTGAACTGACTGGACTGGCTGAGGACTGGCTGGACCCTGACTGGAACTGGCTGGACTGGCTGGACTGGCTGGACCTGAGCTGGACTGACAGCTGAGACTGGCTGGACTGCAGCTGGACTGAGCTGACTGAGCTGGACTGGCTGGACTGGCCGGACTGGACTGAACTGGACTGGCTGGACTGGCTGGACTGGCTGAGGACTGGCTGAGGACTGGCTGGACTGGCTGGACTAGCTGGACTAGCTGGACTGGCTGACTGAGCTAACTGGACTGGCTGGACTGGCTGGACTGAGCTGGACTGGCTGGACTGAGCTGGACTAGCTGGGGACTGGCTGGACTAGCTGAACAACTGGCTGGACTGAACAGCTGGACTGAGCTGGACTAGCTGGACTAACTGGCTGGACTGAGCTGGACTGAGCTGGACTGAGCTGGACTAGCTGGACTAGCTGTGGACTGAGCTGGACCCCAGCTGGACTGGCTGACTGGCTGGACTGGCTGGACTGGACTGGACTGGCTGGACTGGCTGGACTGGCTGGACTGAACTGGACTGAACAACTGAACTGAGCTGAACTAGCTGGACCAGCTGGGCTGGAAGCTGGACTGGCTGGACAGACTGACTGGACTGAGCTGACTAACTGGCTGACTGAGCTGGACTGAAGCCTGAACTGGCTGGACTGGCTGGACTCAAGGCTGACTGGCTGGACTGGCTGGACTGAACTGGACTGAAGCTAACTGAAGCGGACTGGCTGAAACTGGCTGGAACTGACTAAACTAGCTGGAACTAGCTGAACTGGGCTGAACTGAACTGAGCTGAACTAGCTAAACTGGCTGGACTAACTGGCTGGACTGGCTGAACTGGCTGAACTAAGCCCAGCTGGGCTGGACAACTGGACCCGCTGAGCTGAGCTGGACTGAGCTGGACTGGGCCCCAGCTGACTGGCTGACTGGGCCCCAGCTGAGCTGGCTAGGCTGAGCTAGGCTGAGCTGAGGCTGGCTGGGCTGCCAGCTGGGCTGAGCCTGAGCCCTGACTGAGCTGAGCTGAGCTGAGCTGGAGCTGAGCTGGAAGGCTGGCTAGGCTGGCTGCCCCAGCTGGCTGAGCTGACTGGGCTGGCCTGAGCCCCTAGCTAATGAGCTGGCTGGGCCCCAGCTGGGCTGGGCTGACTGGAGCCCCAGCTGAGCTGGCTGAGCTGGCTGAGCTGACTGAGCCCCAGCTGAGCTGACTGAGCCTGAGCTGAGCTGAGCCCAGCTGAGCCCCAGCTGCAGCCTGACTGCTGAGCCTGGCTGAGCCAGCTGGCTGCTGGCACAGGCTGGAAGCGCTGACTGGGCTGACTGAGCTGGCCTGAGGCCAGCTGGAGCCAGCTGGAGCTGACTGAGCTGACTGAGCTGAGCTGAGCTGACTGAGCCCCAGCTGAGCCCTGACTGAGCCAGCTGACAGCCTGGCCTGGGCCAGCTGAGCCTGGACAGGCTGAGCTGGACTGAGCCTGACTGGGCCCAGCTGGGCCTGACTGAGCCTGACTGAGCCAGCTGAGCTGACTGAGCCTGACTGAGCTGGCTGAGCTGGCTGAGCCCCAGCTGAGCCCCAGCTGAGCCCCAGACTGAGCCAGCTGAGCTGACTGAGCTGACTGAAGCTGGACTGAGCCTGACTGAGCTGGCTGAGCCAGCCTGGCTGAGCCTGAGCTGAGCCCCAGCTGAGCTGACACTGGCCCCAGCTGAGCTGACTGCCCCAGCCTGACTGAGCTGAGCTGAGCCAGCTGAGGCTGACTGGAGCCCCAGCTGAGCTGACTGAGCTGAGCTGGCCTGAGCTGACTGAGCTGACTGAGCCTGAGCTGAGCTGACTGACTGAGGCTGAGCCCAGGCTGAGCTGAGCTGAGCTGACTGAGCAGCTGAGCAGCTGAGCTGAGCTGACTGGAGCAGCTGAGCCCCAGCTGAGCTGACTGAGCTGACTGAAGCCTGACTGAGCCCCAGCTGGCTGGGCCTGAGCTGACTGAGCTGACTGAGCCCAGCTGAAGCTGAGCTGAGCTGAGCTGGGCCCAGCTGGGCCCCAGCTGAGCTGCCCAGCTGGCTGGGCCTGACTGAGCCCCAGCTGGCCAGCTGAGCTGAGCTGGCTGACTGGGCAGGCTGAGCTGGCTGGGCCCTGAGCTGAGCCCCTGACTGAGCCCCAGCTGACTGAGCTGGCTGAGCTGGCTGACGGAGCTGCCTGAGCTGACTGAGCTGACTGGGCCAGCTGAGCCCCAGCTGGGCCCACTGGGCCTGACTGAGCTGGCTGAGCCAGCTGAGCCCAGCTGAGCAGCTGAGCTGACTGAAGCTTCCAGCTGGGCCAGCTGAGCCCTGGCTGAGCCCCAGCTGAGCCCCAGCTGAGCTGGCTGAGCTGGCTGAGCTGGCTGAGCTGAGCTGAGCTGAGCTGACTGAGCCCTGCTGAGCTGGCCTGAGCCTGGCTGAGCCCTGAGCTGAGCTGACTGAAGCCAGCTGAGCTGAGCTGAGCTGAGCTGAGCCCCAGCTGGGCTGACTGAGCCCCAGCTGAGCCTGACTGACTGACTGAGCCCTGGCTGAGCCCCAGCTGAGCTGACTGAGACCTGGGAGCTGAGCTGACTGAGCTGACAGCCAGCCTGAAGCTGACTGAGCTGGCTGAGCTGACTGAAGCCCCAGCCTGAGCTGAGCTGAGGGCCAGGCTGAGCTGACTGAGCCAGCTGAGCCTGACCTGAGCCTGACTCAGGCTGAGCTGACTGAGCTGACTGAGCTGACTGAAGCTGAGCTGGGACTGGGCCTGACTGAGCTGACTGATGACAGGCTGACTGAGCTGACTGAGCTGACTGACTGAGCCCCAGCTGAAGCTGACTGAGCCCTGACTGAGCTGACTGAGCCCCGGCTGACTAGCTGAGCTGGCCTGAGCCCTGGCTGGGAGCTGAGCCCTGAGCTGGGCCCAGCTGAGCCCAGCTGAGCTGACTGAGCCCCAGCTGAGCTGGCTGAGCTGACTGAGCTGGCTGAGGCTGAGCCCAGCTGGAGCTGACTGAGGCCCCAGCTGAGCTGACTGAGCCCCAGCTGAGCCCCAGCTGAGCCCTGACTGAGCTGACTGAGCTGGACTGGAGCCCCAGCTGGAAGCTGACTGAGCCAGCTGAGCTGACTGAGCTGACACAGGCCTGACTGAGCTGACTGAGCTGGCCTGAGCCCAGCCCCAGCTGAGCCTGACTGAGCTGACTGAGCCTGGCCAGCTGAGCTGCCTGAGCTGAGCTGAGCCCAGCTGAGCTGACTGAGCTGACTGAGCTGACTGGCTGACTGAGCTGGGCCCAGCTGAGCCTGACTGAGCGAAAGCTGAGCCCCAGCTGAGCCCTGAGCTGAGCTGGCTGAGCCCCAGCTGGGAGCTGGCTGGTGGCTGAGCGGACTGAGCTGACTGGCTGACTGGCCTGACTGAGCCCAGCTGAGCCTGACTGAGCTGACTGAGCTGACTGGAGCTGGCCTGACTGGCCCAGCTGAGCTGACTGGGCCAGCTGACTGAGCCCCAGCTGAGCTGACTGAGCTGACTGAGCCCTGGCCTGAGCCCCAGCTGAGCCCCAGCTGAGCCTGGCTGAGCCAGCTGAGCTGACTCAGCCCAAGCTGACTGGCCTGAGCTGACTGAGCTGACTGAAGCCCACTGAGCCTGACTGAGCTGAGCTGAGCCAGCTGAGCCTGAGCTGGCTGAGCCAGCCTGAGCTGACTGCCCTGAGCTGGGCTGACTGAGCCCCAGCTGAGCCTGACTGAGCCCCAGCTGGGCTGGCTGAGCTGACTGAGCCTGACTGAGCCCTGGACTGAGCCCCAGCTGAGCCCCAGCTGAGCCAGACTGGGCCAGCTGAGCTGGCTGAGCTGAGCTGAGCCTGGCTGAGCTGACTGAGCCCTGGCTGAGCTGACTGAGCCTGACCTGAGCCCCAGCTGAGCCTGACTGGGCTGAGCTAAGCTGGGCCGGCTGGGCCTGAGCTGAGCTGAGCCCTGCCTGAGCCCCAGCCTGGGCTGACTGGCAGCCCCAGCTGAGCCCCAGCTGGGCTGACTGAAGCCCCAGCTGGGCTGGCTGAGCTGGCTGAGCCTGACTGCCACAGCTGAGCTGACTGAGCTGCCTGAGCTGCACTGAGCTGACTGAGCTGACTGAGCTGACTGAGCCCCAGCTGAGCCTGGCTGAGCTGACTGAAGCCCAGCTGAGCTGAGCTGGCTGCTGAGCTGGGACCCAGCTGAGCCAGCTGAGCTGGCTGAGCTGACAGCACAGGCTGACTGAGCTGGCTGAGCCTGGCTGAGCTGACTGAGCCACTGAGCCTGAGCCCCAGCTGAGCTGACTGAGCCCCAGCTGAGCCTGAGCCCTGAGCTGAGCCAGCACAGGCTGACTGGGCCCCAGCTGAGGCCTGAGCTGAGCCCAGCTGGCTGGAGCGCTGAGCTGAGCTGAGCCTGACTGAGCCCCGGCTGAAGCTGACTGGAAGCTGGCTGAGCTGACTGAGCCTGAGCTGAGCTGACTGAAGCCCCAGCTGAGCCCCAGCTGAGCTGGCTGAGCCCTGGCTGAGCCCCAGCTGAGCCCAGCTGAGCTGACTGAGCTGGCCTGAGCCCAGCTGAAGCCCAGCTGAGCTGCCCTGAGCACTGAGCTGGCAGCTGAGCCCCACAGCTGGAAGCCCCGACTGAGCTGACTGGCTGAGCTGACTGGGCCCAGACTGCGCTGACTGCAGCTGAGGCTGAGCTGGCTGAGCCCCAGCTGAGCTGAGCTGAGCAGCTGAGCCAGCTGACTGCCCAGCTGAGCCTGACTGAGCTGGCTAAGCTGAGCTGTTAGACTGGCTGAAGCTGGCTGAGCTGAGCTGAAGCTGACCTGAGCTGGCAACTGAGCCCCGGCTGAGCTGACTGAGGCCTGACTGAGCCCCAGCTGCCAGCTGAGCTGACTGAGCTGACTGAGCCCCAGCTGAGCTGAGCCGAGCTGCCAGCTGAGCTGGCCCTGAGCTGAGCTGAAGCCTGGCTGCTGACTGCTGGCTGGCAGCACCACGCAGCTGAGCATGACTGAGCTGACTGAAGGCTGACTGAGCTGAGAGCTGGCCTGGAAGCCCAGCTGAGCCAGCTGGACAGCTGAGCCTGAGCTGAGCCTGACTGAGCCAGCTGGAGCTGAGGCTGGCTGAGCTGAGCTGAGCTGACTGAGGCCAGCTGAGCTGACTGAGCTGAGCTGGAGGCCTGAGCTGACTGAGCCTGACTGAGCTGACTGAGCCCTGAGCTGACTGAGCTGAGCTGAGCTGAGCCTGAGCTGACTGGGCCCAGCTGAGCCAGCTGAGCCTGAGCTGACTGAGCCCCAGCTGAGCCAGCTGAGCTGGCTAGGCCTGACTGAGCTGACTAACTAAACTGACTGAGCTAAACTGGCTGACTGAGCTGACTGAAACTGACTGAGCTGAACTAAACTAACTGAGCTAACTGAGCCCCAGCTGAACTAAACTAACTGACTAACTAAACTGAACTAAACTAACTAAACTAACTGAGCTGAACTAACTGAAACTGAACTAAACTGAGCTGACTGACTAGCTGAAACTGAGCCCCAGCTGAGCTAACTAAACTAACTAAACTAACTGAGCTGGCTTAAACTAACTAAACTAACTAAACTAACTAAACTAACTAAACTAACTAAACTGGCTAAACTAACTGAAACTAACTAAACTAACTGAGCTAACTGAAACTGGCTAAACTAACTAAACTGAGCTAAACTGAGCTAAACTAACTGAGCTGAACTAAACTAACTAAACTAACTAAACTAACTAAACTAACTGAAACTGAACTAAACTAACTAAACTAACTAAACTGACTGAGCTGACTAAACTAACTGAGCTGAACTAAACTAGCTGGGCTAACTGACTAACTAAACTGAGCCTAAACTAACTAAACTAACTGAGCAGCTAAACTGAACTAAACTAACTAAACTAACTAAACTGAACTAAACTAACTAAACTAACTAAACTGACTAAACTAACTAAACTAACTAAACTAACTAAACTAACTGAAACTGACTAAACTGAGCTGAGCTAACTAAACTGAACTAGCTGAACTGGCTGAACTGAAACTAATAAACTGGGCAAACTGAACTGAAACTAACTGGGCCCCAGCTGAGCTAAACTGGGCTAAACTAACTAAACTAACTAAACTGAGCTAAACTGAGCTAAACTAACTAAACTGAACTGAAACTAACTAAACTGAGCCCAGCTAACTAAACTAACTGAAACTGAACTAAACTAACTAAACTAAGCCTGGCTAAACTAACTAAACTAACTAAACTAACTAAACTAACTGAGCCCTAACTAAACTGAGCTGACTGAGCTGAAACTGAGCTGAAACTGAACTAAACTGAGCTAAACTAACTGAGGACTGAGCTGAGCTAGCTAAACTGAGACTGAGCTGACTGAGCTGACTGAGCTGACTGAGCTGACTGGTGGCTCTGAGCCCGGCCAGGCTAAACTGAGCTGACTGAGCTGACTGAGCTGACTAACTAAACTGAAGCTGAGGCCCCAGCTGAGCTGACTGAGCTGACTGAGCTGAGCTGACTGACTGAATGAGCTGACTGAGCCCCAGCTGAGCCATGTGAGCTGACTGAGCCCTGACTGAGCTGACTAAACTGAACTGACTGAGCCCTGACTGGTGGCTGAGCCTGACTGAGCTGACTGAGCCCCAGCTAAGCTGGCTCAAACTGAGCTGACTGAGCTGAGAGCCCCAGCTGAGCTAAAGCTGACTGAGCCCTGACTGAGCTGACTGAGCTGACTAAACTGAGCTAGGCTGAGCCCAGCTGAGCCCAGCTGAGCTGACTGAGCTGACTGAGCTGACTGAGCTGACTAACTGACTGAGCTGACTGACTGACTGAGCTGACTGAGCTGACTGGCCCAGCTGAGCTGACTGAGCTGACTGAGCTGACCTGAGCTGACTGAGCTGACTGCGTGACTGAAACTGAGCTGACTGAGCCCTGACTGAGCTGACTAAATCCCAAGCTGAGCTAACTAAACTAACTAAACTAACTAAACTAACTAAACTAACTGAACTAACTGAACTAACTGAACTAACTGAACTAACTGAACTAACTGAACTAACTGAACTAACTGAACTAACTAAACTAACTAAACTAACTGAAACTAACTAAACTAAACTAAACTGAACTAAACTAACTAAACTAACTAAACTAACTAAACTAACTAAACTAACTAAACTAACTAAACTAACTAAACTAACTAAACTAACTAAACTAACTAAACTAACTAACTAAACTAACTAACTAAACTAACTAAACTAACTCAACTAACTCAACTAACTCAACTAACTCAACTAACTCAACTAACTCAACTAACTCAACTAACTCAACTAACTCAACTAACTCAACTAACTCAACTAACTCAACTAACTCAACTAACTCAACTAACTCAACTAACTCAACTAACTCAACTAACTCAACTAACTCAACTAGCTAAACTAACTAAACTAACTAAACTAACTAATTTAACTGATAACTAACTAAACTAACTAAACTAACTAAACTAACTAAACTATTGACTAAACTAACTAAACTAACTAAACTAACTAAACTAACTAAACTAACTAAACTAACTAAACTAACTAAACTAACTAAACTGCTGAGGCCACTGAGCCTGGCCTGAGCCCCAGCTGAGCTGGCTGAGCTGACTGAGCCTGACTGAAGCTGACTGAGCCCCAAGCTGCTGGCCCCAGCTGAGCTGGCTGGGCCCCAAGCTGAGCTGACTGGGCCCCAGCTGGGCTGACAGCTGACTGGGCTGACTGACTGAGCCCAGCTGGGCCCCAGCTGAGCTGGCTGAGCTGACTGAGCCCCAGCTGAGCTGACTGAAGCTGACTGAGCTGGGCCCCAGCTGAGCTGACTGAGCTGACTGAGCTGAGCTGACTGGGCCCCAGCTGGCTGAGCTGACTGAGCTGACTGAGCTGGCTGACCAGCTGACTGAGCCTGACTGAGCTGAACACTGACTGGCCTGACTGGGCGACCCAGCTGAGCTGACTGAGCTGACTGAGCCCCAGCTGAGCTGGCTGAGCTGACTGAGCTGAGCTGAGCTGACTGAGCTGACTGAGCCCCAGCTGAGCCCCAGCTGAGCCCCAGCTGAGCTGACTGAGCCCCAGCTGAGCTGACTGAGCTGGCTGAGCTGGCTGAGCTGACTGAGCTGACTGAGCCCCAGCTGGGCTGAGGCTGAGCTGACTGAGCTGACTGAGCTGAGCTGACTGAGCTGACTGAGCTGGGGCTGAGCTGAGCAACTGAGCCTGAGCTGAGCCCAGCTGAGCTGACTGAGCCTGACTGAGCTGACTGAGCTGGCTGACACAGCTGAAGCTGACTGAGCTGACTGAGGCTGACTGAGCTGACTGAGCCCCAGCTGAGCCAACTGCACTGAAGCTGACTGAGCCTGACCAGCTGAGCCCAGCTGGGCTAACTAAACTGAGCCCCAGCTGAGCCAGCTGGAGCTGAAACTGAAGCTGACACTGAACTGAGCCTAATGAGCTAACTGAGCCAACTGATGCTAACTATTCAAACTAACTAAGCTAGCCTGAAGCTAACTAAACTAGACTGAGCTAACCAAAGCTAAGCCAACTAAACTAGCCTAAGCCTAACTAAACTAACTAAACTAGACTAAACTAACTAAACTAACTAAATAACTAACTAACTAAACTAACTAAACTAACTAAACTAACTAAACTAACTAAACTAACTAAACTAACTAAACTAACTAAACTAACTAAACTAACTAAACTAACTAAACTAACTGAGCTGAACTGAAACTAACTAAACTAACTAAACTGAACTAAACTAACTAAACTAACTAAACTAACTAAACTAACTAAACTAACTAAACTAACTAAACTAACTAAACTAACTAAACTGGGCTGAGCTGAGCTAAACTGAGCTAAACTGAGCTAAACTGGGCTGGACTGAGCTGACTGGCTGACTAAACTAACTAAACTGAGCTGACTGAACTAAACTAACTACAACTAACTAAACTAACTAAACTAACTGAAACTAACTGGAAACTATTAAACTAACTAAACTAACTAAACTAACTAAACTAACTAAACTAACTAAACTGACTAAACTAACTAAACTAACTAAACTAACTAAACTAACTAAACTAACTAAACTAACTAACTGACTGACTAAACTAACTAAACTAACTGAAACTAACTAAACTAACTAAACTAACTAAAC
>CAXIUP010000235.1:0-38277 GCA_964035015.1 Corallium rubrum | reverse complement strand
TTTTCTATTCAAAATTTTTCAGGCTATTAATTTTATTATTACATTCTAAAAGTATAATAGACTAAATATAAAAATATAAAAACTATAATAGACTTAGATACAAAAAAACCAAAAAAAAACAGAAAGTGTGTGTGTGGTGGTGGACTGGGGGTGGTTTACAAAAATGTATATATTAAAAGTGGGCGAGGGGTTGTTGCGATCATGTATTTCTAGTAAATAAGTATTAAGTAAAAGTAAGTAAAACTTTATTTAACCACACTAACCCCATTCAGCAATATGCTGGTTTCCAAAAGGGGTGTAGAACATCAAAACAAATATTACAAAACAAATTACATAAATAAACTAAAGTTAACTAATTAAAATATACAAATCCAATTACAGAGTCCAGGATAAAATTGATAACATTAAAAATATAAATTGAACAAAATAAGCCACAGATATCATGAATGGCCTATTGTGGAAATGCTGGTATTAAAAGAATGCAACGACCCCTTATTTTTTAAATTGCTAGGGAGACTATTCCACAGTTCAGCCCCTCTGTAGCTCAGGCTTTTCTTAAGTGTCCAGAGACATGCACAAAGGAAGAAACCTGTGAGATGTTGTTTGAGGAAAATATTTTTTCATGCTGCCCATGGGTGTCCATGTGAAAAGTGACCATCCAAAAAATTTTCAAATGTGGCTGTCCATACAACAGCTGCCTGGCTAAAAGCCTAAGGAATATATAGTGGAGAGTTTTTTGAGGTGTATTTTGGGTTGATGATACAGTACATGTAGATTGCTTGAGTTTGTTTGGTATCACACCACCACTAGTGTGAATTGTAACATAAACTCCTTTAGTATTCTAATTGGGAAGGAATCAGGACCTGGAGATGTGTTACGCTTAACCTTCTTTAGTTCTCTATAACACATACTTTCAGTTACCAGGAATTCAGCAGGGACTTCAATGGATTTGTCATTTGCATTGTCTTTCTGAGACAGATGTTGGAAGTCTGATGTCAGTGAAGCTAACAAAAAAGTTGTTATATTTTTTTAGAAAGTAGTGCTATGGTAGTTATATTGTTACTCAGCAACTGTTGACACCAATCTGTGGTAGTACTAGGCCCACCCAAACATTTTATCTTCTTCCAGCTTGAAACATAGCTCATTTCTTTAAGACATTTCACTTTGTTATGGTAGTAATTTGATTCATATTGGACTCTACAGTATTTCTCAGTTGGTTGAATTCAGTCAATGAATTCCAGTATTTCTAATTATCTTGATTATTCATGTCAAAACCATGCCAGTGCCCATGAGGTTTTTGCTGTTGGGGTTGAAATCTCTTGTGATAATAACCAGTGCATCAGGATGGTTGAGGCTCAGCCTCACAGCCTCCAATGTCACACATGGATCATACTCTTGGCAGTAATAAGACAATGATTCGATGTAAGAGCATTTGAAATCAAACAGCCTTCTCATGGGATGAGAGCTGTGGATATACACACTGACACCACAAGATTTTGTTGGGTTGATTCTAATCCTTTCCAAAGAGATTAAAGTTAGCAATACAGAGTGCACTGTCAGGAACTATATTCCTCAACCAAGTTTCGATGATAGCAACTACTGTATGTCAGTAGAGTTAGTATGAGTGATCAAATGAAGCTCATTGATCTTAGATCTCAGCAATTACATGTAGTTTTCAGAATAATTGGAAGTGATGAAACTTATACCCTCTATGAATTGATGATGACCTCATCTATTCACAAGATGCAAGTAAGCTAATCTGGCAACAGAAGAAGCTTATTTGCATGTTTTAAGAAAAGGGTCCTATTTCTTGTATCAAAACTAAATTTCTTCATTATTTTATGTATTCAACTTGCCATTGCTATTTGATAGCATATTTCAAATTTCAAAATGAGGAATTGGCTCTGTGTCAGCCCACAGTGAAAACACCCTCATTTTAGGGTCATGTGAGTCAATATGTTCACATAAAGTATTCTCATTTCCTGTCAATTTGAACAACTTCTTTAAGCCTATCACAACTTGGTACTCTTAGTTAATGAAACCAATCCTAAAACATGTAGGAGAATATTTTCAGTAGTTTCGGAGAAAAGTCACCCTCAAGTTGGTCACGCAAGTCACATCACAAACATAGAATTCAAAGCTGTTGAGGCATTCATATCAGTCGAATGGAGTGAATTAAGGAACAGATCAACACAGAATGTTAAATAGATGTATAATGAATTCAAATTTTATTCTTAAAACATTGATTTGGCTGCTTTAACAGTATTATAAAAGCCATTTTATACAAATTCTCATATAGTGATCTTGAGTAGCTGTGGCATTTCTAAAAATATGCTTTCAGTTGTCCAGCTTTAAATCTTGTTCTAAATTATTATTGCAAATGGCATTAGTGGCTCCAAATTAAACTGAGTTTTTGTTATGTTATTTGCCACTTGTCACACAAGTCACATTTTTATGTCGTGCAAGTCACATTAAACTTGCAACAGTATTTCATCCATTACAAATGTTTTTTGCTCAAATTTCACTGGAAGTGTCATTGTATCATGTCTAACTATATGTCTTATAAAAATTGAAATTAAATAAAATCAATATGTTGCCAGGAAAATAAATAAGAATGCCAAAGATCAAAACTTTCTAATTTCTGGCATCACATGAGTCACATGACCATAAGTCATTAAATTGAAGGCTTAAAATATAATACATGTATTAGGCTTACTTTGTGCTACATTTAAAGTGGCAGAAAAAAACCTTTTTAACCTTAAAATTTTGTGACTTTGTCACGCAAGTCACTATGGAATGGCTGCTGTCCACAACGATCACCCCTGATGAAGACACTAGACTGGAGTGTTAACGTTAGGTCATGAACAGTAACTTGTTAAGTAATATATAAAACATGAGTAGCCAATCTTTATTATATCAGATAAAGATCAGATATGAATGTTTTATATTGCTTATGAAACGAATACATATAAATGTTCATGTTTATCAACTAAAGATACAAGCTGTATTAGCCGAGAAAATTGAACGAAATGTTTATGTAAATCAGGACGAATCTTTATCCGATTTAAAACATTGATTAAATATTCATTCTCTTTTGTTTTTCCTTCATGAGTTATTTATTAAATAATGAGTTTTTTAAGCTGCATCCAGAACTTTTTAAGCCAGAGTAGTGTCATACCAGATTTGGTATATACATACATATAACATAAACTAAACTACGTGCTCAACTATAAACTTTCAAAACTTGTTAAAACATTAAAACAGTATTTAGCTACCAAGGTCATAATTGTTTTGTCTTGCATAGCAATGACATACATGAAAAGGTCTTGGTAGCTAAATTTAGAAAACAAGTTATTTATTTTACAGAGACTTTCCATAAAATTAACTCTAAGATCGGCGAACTTTGTGTTTCTGCATGACATTAAAAGGTGTTGTTCGTTCCCAGTCTCATTTAGATCACAATGTTTGCATAATCTGTCACTGTATGAAACATTTCTGTATCGACCAGTTTCAACAGGTAATTTATGAGCTGAAATTCTTAATTTTGTAACCGCTTGATGATGTTTGAAGTTGCGAATTGAAGAAAGATATTTTTCAAAGCCAAAATTTATTTTCAGTTTTTTAAAGACTCTTAATTTGCCATTGTTTCCACCTTGTTGAATCTGCTCTTTCCAGTATTCAGTATAAAATTCATGTAATTTATTCCTCATTTATTCCTCATTTATTTCTTAAATGTATGTCAATAGAGTTGGTATGAGTGATCAAATCAAGCTCATTGATCAAGTTCATTGTCGAGCAATGGCTCCTTGTTGCTGGTACTACAGTGGTGCCCAGAAGTTTTTTAACATCATAGTGCGTGTAGTTTGCGTGTAAAGTGGGTGTACTACATGGAAAAACTACACGCACTGTGCGTGTACTACACGGAAAACCTGTAGTACATGGAAAAACTACACACACTGTCCGTGTAGTACATGGAAAAACTACACGTTATCTGCGTGGAGTGCTCTTTCGTTATGCAATTTATATACATCTGACACTTCGACATAGTGTGTGTATCATTGCTGAAACGTTGAATATTCTTAACATCACATTTGTTAACCATCAGACAACATCATGACTATTTAGTCTTACTGTATAATTATGAATTGTATATGTTTCTTCAACTACTGGTTATGGCTAAGGCAAATCATTGCTGCGAATTATATACTGCTTGTTTGAGAATTTGTGAAATAGAATTTCGGAATTTACCATCATTTGCCAGTTTGTTAAGGTGTTCTTCCCGGAATGTTCGTCCTCCGCGAGTCCAATCTTAAAGATCTGACCGTCGCTGAAGCTTGCATGGCAACCATCAATAAAACCACTGATATTATAAATGAAGTAAACTTATAAGTTCCATTTTATTAAAACGACAAACAGTCACATGTATTCGACACATTGGCGAATTCGTATTAAACTGTACGTTGGTGCCACATTCTCGTGATAAGAATCCAACTCTGTTTAATGTGTTTGATGTGTTTGTCATACCTACCATTGGGAAACATTAGAAGTGAAAAATTTCAGCTGACTCAAGCGGGATTTGAAATCGCACCTTCAGGATTCCGGTTCACTGCTCTACCTGTCGAGTTCAAATCCCACTTGAGTCAGCTGAAATTTTCCGCTTGACTTTAGTAATGTAAGAAATCATAAAAATTTTCTCATATATAATTTGGTGAACTAGAAAGCACCAAAAATGTAAACATACGGCTACTTCATTCACCGGTACAAGTAAAAGACAGCACAAAGCATGCTCGCCACTTATATTACAGTATCTATTTATCAGGTAAGAAAACTCTTTTTTTTTTAACACCAACACAAACAGTGTGAAGACCACTTTCCAAAGTAAATCAGTGCCAAGAATTGCGGTGAATTGCAACCAAATTTTGCGGTGAATTGCTTGCAGCTTCTTTTCAGAAGCGACGAATTAGAAGGAAGAAATATTGCGGGACAAAAGAAAAAAAATGGCAGTTGATCCTGTTCGAGAAGAGAAAATTAAAACATATGTTTTTAAAGCGTACCCAACTCCAGTTGATAACAAATTTTTGCCTGGTGAAAGTCAGTTGGCCATGGATGCGTTTAGATTTACTTGTCACTTGATAGACAATAGCGACGATCATCATAAATGTCTAATTAAAATTCTGTGTAATGAGTTACACGGACATTCAAGAGACTACATTTTTGGGCCCAGAATGCATGAGATTACAGTTCGTCGAATTTTCCACTAACATTTGCAGACAAGACCCAAAGAATGACAACATTAATTGGGATAGCTGCTCAACAATTGTTCACTATCCCAATTTTCATGGTATCCCCCATGGGATACTGAGCTTATGATGCCCAGTATCCAAACTTGAAATCTGGTATCCCCGGGATATCGGGATACCGCAAATCTCATGCCCTGCGAGTGAAGGCCTGACTCAGACATCTTGTTTTATTTAAAAAACACTGTTGTCTCTCACTTGTTTGCCTGCTCTTACTTTCCTATATTTTGTCTTTCTGGGAATTGGACCTTTAAATATTAACCCTTTTACCACCAGACCTTTTCCCTTGATGAGTAAAATTTTCTGGTGTTAGCCAGAGTAATATACTAAAGGGCCACCATGGTGGTGAAAGGGTTAAGTATTTGAGGCTAACATTGGAATCTAGTAGTTAGTATCCAAAAAGCAAAGTTGGGTCTCCTGAGTGAACCAAACTCAAATTTGCATGTGTTGAGAAAATAGTAGAATTTAAATAATTCAAATGCCGAAATCTACCAATCAGTTACAGTCTCATTACCTGAGCCCATATTCTGCCATTGTGCATGGTGGACAGTTCATGGAGATATAAATAAATATATAAACTCAATGCAATTTAGGTGGGCTCTTCATCTTGCTTATATGGCACTTTACACAGGTGGGATTAGCACCATCACAAATTGTCGATTACATAACTAAAAGCACTGCTGTCATTAAGGCACTACAAAATTTGTCCTAGCAAATCGTTAATGAGTGAGAGGTTAGAGTTCATAAGTTTGACACAATGCCATATACATTACCCATAGAGCTGCAGTGTGACAGTAAGTACTTTTTCTTTAGTACAGGTGTTATAATCATTAGACCATAGTCAGAACATTGATGACAAAAAAGAATGTTCTTGTTATGGCTACTGCTGAAGTAAATTTCCACAATTTTAACTGTTTACACAGTGATGTTATGAAATAACAACATTTTGAAAATTTTTGTAGATTGTCTGTCTAATCGAAGAACTTGTGTCAATCAAAGAATGGATAATCAAAGAATGGAACTTGCATAATCTACTCAGTCCTGCAAATAGTAAGTCCTGCTTGCCTTAGACAAGGAAGTTCCTGGGTAAATCTCTAATAAATATATTTAAACATACATGTAGTATGATGCTACTCTGGTTTAAAAAGTTTTGAACGTAGCTTAAAAAGTTACTGTTCATGACCCAACTTTTTGACACTTGTCTTTAACAAGAACAGTGTCTTTAATATCAGGGGGTGATTATTGTGAGGACAGGGTTCCAATTTTATACCCTCTATGAATCAATGACCTCATCTATTCACAAGATGCAAATGGGCAATTCCATGGTGACTCATGTTACATTTTGAACAAAAACAACAGATCAATTCCGATCTAGTTTAATGATTTATTTATTTGAACACTTCAACTATTGTCTGTAGACACCTAAGAGCCTATAAGGTATTGAATCATGGTGAGGATGGAATATTTTATTGTACAATACAGGTGTATGTCCCACAGAATACCACACAAATTTACATGTTCCATATCTTTTGTAAAATACATATAATATGGCATCTTAACATTTCTTCGGATAGTTTTTCACTGTATTTTTTCTTCCCAGTGGCTTTTTGGGCTAGATTTGATAGACTTTGTTATTTTTATTGATTGAAAATTTGGTGGGAAAAACCCTGATGTACCACAGAATACCAGTGCAGAAAACATGCAATAAGTAAGGAACAGTTTATCAAATTGTACGAGATGTAGAAAATATTGCTAACTTAAGTGAAAAGTAAATACTAAAATCACTACAGAATACCAGTGGTGTGTACCAGTCAAATGCTTATCCAGTCAAATGGTTATCCAATGTAATAAATAGTAACTCCCATTTTTCAAAGATATATATGCGGTAGTACTAATCAATTGGTTAAGGGTTAATTTATGACTATTGAGCAATTTAAATTATGCTGGTTTGCAAACTTAATTTCAAAACTTGGGATTTTATAAGCATTAAGAGGAAAAAATTGTAAAAAAACATAGCATTTTATTATCTTTAAGAATTGATTTGGTAATACCCTTTTTTTGTTTCTACAGTATATGTTCGTTTAGACTAAAATTAATACATACTCACAAAAATAAAGTATATAGCATGTTTCCACCAAATTTTATAAAAGAAATAAACAAACTGGTATTCTGTGGTACTGTGGTATTCTGTGGTACCTGTACCACTGATTAGGACAATAGAGTGGTGCGTGAGTCATGTTACACCAAAGTGACATCACCTAAAATTAACTTAACTTCTTCTGAACTTTCTTTGGAAATTATAAGTGGGAGAAAATCTTGAATTTAGAGACTTTATGATAGACAAACTATTTGCATAAAAATGAGATGAATTTTAAATGACAATAGGGAGAACAGTTACATGTACATAATGTCTGTGACTCATGTTACGTGACTCATTTTACATCTTAAGTGTTGTTCATAAACCGGTCCACAAATGTGTCTAATTACAATTTAAGATTACAATTCTTTTTATTAAAGAGTTTATGACTTGGGCAGATATTTCACACCACCTAGTAAAATGAATTTAATGAACATCTAGGAGAAAAGAGTAGGTAATTATTTCTCTCTGGAGGATTAAAATATTGGCAACTGAGATAACGAATGATTGAACATAGCACCAAAGCAATCCAATGGCAGTATTCCATCCAAATTGACTTTCCTATTTTCCCTGAATATGTACTGTATGCTATCAAAATAACTTGTTATTTTAAAGTTCCTCACAACTTCTTTTTTTTAATTAATGCCACCATTAGCATGGAATTTCCCAAATGAGCTTCTAAGCCTATTTGCATCTTGTGAATAGGTGAGGTCATCATCGATTCATAGAGGGTATAAAATTGCAACCCTGTCCTCACAACGGTCATCCCTGATGAAGACACTGGACTGGAGTGTCAAAACATTGAGTCATGAACAGTAACTTTTAAGCTATGTTCAAAACTTTTTAAACCAGAGTAGTGTCATATGATGTATGATTTACCACCTGGTTGCATTGGGAATAACGTTATTATGTTCAAACTCTCTAATTTAATGGCATATCGTCATGTGACAGCCACTGAGCCACAAGTTAGAATACAAGCATCAAGAATTTCAGTTTCCGGCCCAATTATGGGATAGAATCAAAGGTCAAGTGAGCACCAATTAAGTCAGTGCCATTGTTGTGGCTCTGCTCATGAATATTCTTTGTTAACAATGGTACTGACTTAATCGGTGCTCACTTGACCTTTGATTCTATCCCATAGTGCATCATAATTGGGCCAGAAACTGAAATATCTTTAAGCATTCATTGTACAATTTGTTTTCGTGTACCAAAATTAAGTAGTAAATACTCGACCCTAAGGTATTCTTTAAGGTTTTAGATTTTCAAAACTTACCTTAGAATCATTGTTGGTAAAACGAATTCCACAAGATATGGATGAGAGAAGGACACTGTACCGATCTATAAATAAAATTTGAGATAAAATAAAAATTAAACTGAGCAGTGAAATACAAAGATTATAGGTTTTACTTACAGTACCAAGGGATCAAAAATTGAATGAAATGGTTCTTTAAAAGACGAACGATTGTAGACGCAATCTCGTACCCAGAGCCTGCGATCCTTTTGGTCAGTACCAAGGAACGGAGACTCTGGGAAACTCCGATGAAAAAGTCCCCAAATCGGGGTCTTTGGTCCCAGTCCTCTGGTTCCCAGTTCCTCATATAAATTTGTAACTGTCATGTTGATGATCGTTCGCTAGTCCGAAGACCAGGGAAATATTGTTTACCGATGAATAAAATCAACATGTTTTACAAGGCTCTCGACAAACCATTTCGTGTAAGAATGGCCATTCTTTGCTTTTCTCCTAATCGTTGACCGGACGATTCATGATTTGAGCCGTAGGTTTTATTTGTCCGCGTCGGCCGTGATCGGCTCGGCTCAGCTGCTCAGGTAAGGAATTGTACTTTCTGTTAGGAATTTTGGCTAAATTATATCGACCTTGTATTCTCTAATGTTATTTTTAAAGTTCTGAGACGAAACTGCGAATAAATACGAGACGAATCAGACGACAGATGTTGTTTGGCGACAACGCGACAATAATAATAGTTTTAACTTGTAAATTATCGGGATTTTCACTGGTTTGAATTATTTCATGTGTTCAATCGTATATTGGGTTTGTCGTTTATAATTATGTGTTACAGAACGTTGATAAATCAATTAAACAGGTTAGCAACGTGCACAGAATTTTAATTTTCACTGTTATTTATTGCTGGGACGAGATTGATTGAACTACCCAATCAGGTGCCGAGTTTCATCGGAGTTTCCCAGAGCCTCCGTTCCTTGGTACTGACCAAAAGGATCGCAGGCTCTGGGTACGAGATTGTTGTAGACCAACATGTCCTCTCACTTCGAAATGATGATTATCGTCATTTCTTCACAAAGTCGAATATGATGATTATCATGATACTCAAGTGAGATTCTGTCCCACATGCGGGATGTTAAACTAAATTGCATATAACAAAAGAACCATTAGGGGTGTTGTGGTCGGGGTCTGAGAGGCGGGACTCTTTTTTCCGGAGGGTTGTGGTTAGGGTTAGGTCCAACGGGGGGGGTTGTGGTTAGGGTTGTCAGGGGGGTTGTGGTTAGGGTTAGGGTCAGGTTTAGAGGTGGGGTTAGGGTTGGGGGTTTGGGGGCAGGGAATTCTTTTTTTAAAATGATGATTATTGTTAATTCAACGACATCTCACAAATGACGATAATCATCATTTCGAAATGAGAGGATATGCTGTGTAGACGATCAAAGGGATCACACAATCTCGTTCCCAGAGCCCGCGCTCCCCGTTTTCTCGAGAATGAAAGTTCCCCCCCGGAATATATTAGAATAGCACTGCGCACGCGTGGTTTTGTTTGAGACTGGCGAATGCAACAATGGCGGAGAAACGCAAAGGAGCGATCAATTTTCTTCTCGAAACAATGACTATCTAGGCTTAGCTGCATGGCTAATTAAATATGGTATGGACGAAAGGGTTTATTGTCTGCCTAGTCTACATTAAAAGCTTTACATTCAACTTTAATATGGTCTGGTATGTTGACGATGTTGTGAAGTCGGTTTGTAGACGGTTCGTGTCTGTTATATTTTACACGAGTGACGCTCGAGCAGTGTTGCTCGTCAGCTCGATAACAAATTCTGTATACTCATGGAGATTGGACACTGTCTTCGCATTTTGATTTGGCGTTCATAAACAACTGTACGAAGAACCTTGGCCGTATATTAAACACGACTGTTTGAAATATTCTATAAATTGTTCTATTCTTTACCTGAGTGAACTTAGCGCGTGAGTGGGGAGACGATTCGCAAGACTACATAACGTGAAGCTGGCGACATAATCATCAGACGATCGTAAGTACACAACAGTAATTTGTAATGGCAACAAAAACTTATGTATCTTTACATCCACTTGGCAGATTTTAGTCTGGATCTTACATCCACTTGGCAGATTTTAGATTTGATCTGGATCGACTGGACGTCACACAAAACGTATTTTTTATCGGAATTCTTGTGATGCGCCACAAAGATTTCGAGGAGTTCAAAAAGTTCTTGTTGTCAACAGACCGGAAAACAATAGCGAAGTGCAAAAAGACGTCAGTATTCATGTATGTTTGTCGGAGCTTATAATTTTTTTTGCGTTCTTGACAAGAGAAATTGACTGTTTAAGAATCCCTGGAGATTCTATTTTGGCTTGTTTGTCTGAGTTTTGCCTTGTTTGTCTGAGTTTTGTCCTTGCCTTAAATTAACTGTGGGCATGACTATGCTGTGGGTTTTGCTTTACAAAATGGGCTGGCAGTGTGCGTACACGTGGCAAAAATTGTTATTATCTTTGACTAGAAACTAGGGGTGCACCGGAACTCGGTTCCGGCCGGGTAGTTCCGGCCGGAACTCTGATTTTTCGGAGATCCGGTTCCGGCCGGAGCTGATTAAAAAAGCATGGCCGGAACCGGAACTCTGTCGTTTTCAGAGAGATTGAATATCAAGTTTACTTATTAAATAACATCGATCAAACAGACTGAACAGATCACATTTCAACAACTGTGAAGTATAATTTACATAAATAGCAAGAAACAACATGCAATCATTGAAAAAAAAATAATACTCTTGTCTTTTTTATAACACAGCGTTTATTTTTTCAACAGATTTTATTCAATAATATATTTTATCACTCAAAAGACGGTCAGCGGTTCAGAATGGTGGGTTAGGGAAAGTACTTCATATAACAAGCACATACTGATAATTTAATCATTTCATACTAGCCATGCAAATGAAAGGTTGAAAATTGGTGTGAAACATACAAAATCAAATGAAAACAAGTGATTTTATATATGCTGATATACTCTAGTTACAACCTCGTTCCCAGGCTCTTTGCTCCCGTGTAGATAATACACTATACAAGGATCTATTTGAAAACCATTAAATCATTAATACCGATACATGAGCATTTCATGAAGATGTTTTACACAATTACATTAACATTATTCAATATTTGTATTCCAACTTTTGCCCCCCCCCCTGGGCTCTTGATAAAATAGCATATAACCATATATGGCTTAACAAACCCGGTTCCGGCCGGAATTTCCGGCCGGATGTCTTTTTCAGTTCCGGTCAGATCCGGTTCCGGCCGGATCTTAAAATATTGGTTCCGGTGCACCCCTACTAGAAACTTTGCACTATTCTTGGGATCTAGTTGGAAAAAATCCCCAACAAAACAAAATCCACCCTGTGTATCTTTAACTGTGATTGGTCAATTGTGATGCTAGCTTGATTTTCATTGGCTGAAACGGGTGCAATTACAGCTCCGAAAGGGTGCGTTTAATGCTTAAATCGCACCCTTCTGAACCAATGAGATTGCAGCATTTGAGCCTAATTACAGAAAGGTATATAATTAATGATTTAATTGCACTCGTTTTAACGAATCAGAATGCAGTAATTTTGTGATGCATATAATAACCAAAATAACCTACGGCACGGATACGAAGTTCTTAAAATTTTAAATTTTAAAATGGCTTTTCTAAGGTCTTCCGTACAACTGATGATTACATGCATACAACTTACCAAAGCACATTGTGTGTTTCTGCACCACTCCCGCGAATTGAAGTACACTAGAAAACCAATGAAAATAAGATAATGTAGTTTTACTCGATAAGTTAAAATCTCATTTTGGTTGGTCTCATCTGCAAGAAAATATGATGCAAAGCTACTGTTAAAGAAATTAAAAACGTTTTTCGACGTTTTGTATGATATGAGGAAACTTTTACCAACCATTTCTGTCTATTCCTGTATACCACTACGTACCTCTAAAACAGTAGGAACCTACAGTAATAACTACATGTACTTGCATGGTCACACGTTAAACTTAAGGGGGGGGGGGGGGGGGGGTACAGAAATCGCCAAATCGGCTCATGGATGATATAATAAAATGTTTTCGTGTCCTGACAAGCCGTTATCATTACCTGGGTATCTCGTTTGATTTTTCTGTTTATGGGGAGGTCATGCAGGGCATTCGAAAAAGCTGAGAAGAATTCGCCAAGCATATACGTTGGCAGTTGCAACCTTTTTTTATTTTGAAATAATTGTTCTCCACCTTTTAAAAAATCTTACAACATATTTTAGTTAACTCCACTTCTGATTGTCTATCTAGCGCACTCCATTTCTCAATTAGTTTTTTTTATAACGGCTAACGAATTTGCCAAGGAAACAAAAGCACTATTCAGCGGAAAGTTTTTCCTTACTATAGACATTAACAAAAAGATGACAGCTATATGTAGCTTCTCGAACAGGTTTTAACGTTGTATAGCTTTCAGTTTAGGGGGACTGATTGTTTTAAGCTAAAAATTAGGCAAAGACTAACTTATTTTTATTACGAATAAAGTTAGAAGTAATCGTTCAAACACGAGTAAGTATTCTTTCCATGATTTCTAAATACAGACAAGCAAGTTAAAAATACGAGGCTCATTTCTAAAACGAACCCACATTTTGAGAGAAAATAGAGATTAAAGTTAGCAAAATTTCTTTTGAATTTTCTTCGTGAATTATTAATGATTTCAGAAGATGTATGCTAGCTCGGACGTAAATATTGTTATTTTTATTACGATGTTAATAATATACATGACAAAATTACTGCATCCTGATTGGTCGAGAGGAATGCAATTTCAATGTAATACAGTGCAGAAAAGGTGTAATACAGTGCAGAAAAATGAAATACAGTGCAAATTTCAATGACTATTAAGCATTCTGATTGGCTAATAAACAACCGGAAACTACCGGAAAGCCAATGAAATGGCAATGCGGATTTTGAAGGATGGTTTTTCCTTCACGAGAAAATCCAATATGGCGACCAAAACATAAAGTTGTCGAAGAACATTTCGATGAAATACAGAGTGAATTTTGCTTTAATATTGTCATAAAAGTCCCTGCAAGAAGATTAGAAGAGGTTAGATGCTATGAGTAAAACGTTTGACGTATTTAGTGAACAAAATGAAGCAGTTTTCAACCATTAAAGCATCGAGAAGTGGAGCAATGAGTGGTATGTAACTTCGTAGCTGGAAGAACATTTTGTCTAACATTTTCATGTATATTATTAATAAGTAATAGCATGGTTTCGAGTGCATTTTGAAAAAAACACGCACTCGTGAGTTTTTCAAAGCCCTCAAATAGCACTCGTCCTTCGGACTCGTGCAATTTTGATAGTCTTTGAAAAACTCACTCGTGCATGTTTTTTCCAAATTGCACTCGAAACCATGCTATTACCTATACAAACAAAGATTTCGAGGAGTTCAAAAAGTTCTTGTTGTCAACAGACTGGACAACAATAGCGAAGTGCAAAAAGACGTCAGTATTCATGTATGTATGTTTGTCGGAATTTATAATTTTTTTTTCGTTTTTGACAAGAGAAATTGACTCTTTAAGAATCCCTGGAGATTCTATTTTGGCTTGTTTGTCTGAGTTTTGTCTTGTTTGTCTGAGTTTTGCCTTGTTTGTCTGAGTTTTGCCTTGTATTAAATTAACTGTGCGCATGACTATGCTGTGGGCTTTGCTTTACAAAATGGGCTGGCAGTGTGCGTATACGTGGCAAAAATTGTTATTATCTTTCACTAGAAACTTTGCACTATTCTTGGGATCTAGTTGGAAAAAAACCCAACAAAACAAAATCCACCCTTTGTATCTTTAACTGTGATTAGTCAATTGTGATGCTAGCTTGATTTTCATTGGCTGAAACGGGTGCAATTACAGCCCTGAAAGGGTGCGTTTAATGCTTAAATCCCACCCTTCTGAACCAATGAGATTGCAGCATTTGAGCCTGATTACAGGAAGGTATGTAATTAATGGGGGTAATAGAACGACGGGGAGTGCTATTAATGCAAAAATCATACGAGTGATTACAAAATCGACCGACCGCGAAGTGGGAGGTTGATTTGTTAATCACGAGTATGATTTGGCATTAATAGCACGACTCAATTCGTTCTATTACCCATTAATTATTTATCCTTCTGTAATCAGGTCATGTCCTCATTTTCTTTGTTTTCGACAGCAAATACTTCATAGTAGCCCAACTTTTGGGTTCTAGACCTAGGCCTCTCAACATGGCCCGCAAAAAATGCAAATTTCAGGCGGCCATTTCTTTTAATATATGGAGACTCGGCGAGGAGTTTTTTTAATAATAAAGTGAATTTATGAGGAGTTCATACAATTATATGTGAGGAAAAACCGGGAGTTATTGATAAAGAATGACAAGAACCAGAAATGTGAGTAATTTAGTGCTGTTTGTCTTTACTTTATAGCGTGTTTATACGCATGTATTTATAAACACACTCATGCAGTTTAAGTTTACTGTATTTCACCGAGTGTTGTTACTTTACTGACTAAAATATTTAAGAAAAACCCGATTGCCAATCTGGGTAATAATTTGTTTTTAATTTGTTGGGGACACGACACTGTTTTCTAAACATATACAAAAAAATACAAATTTAAATTCTATATTTTAATATTTAAAATCCTCCATTTTTTAAATTTTTTGAAAAATCCCAGAAAATCCTACAGGTGCCGAACTGTGATTGGACAATTTTGATAGCTTGCTTGATTTCTATTGGCTGAAGCAGGTGTGCGATTACAGCTACAGCAAGAGTGCGATTAATGCTCAAATCGCACTCCTCTAAATCAATGAAATTGCAGCATTTGTGCCTGATTACAGAAGGATATATAATTAATGATTTAATTGCACTCGCTTAACGAATCAGAATGCAGTAATTTTGTCATGCATAATAACCTACGGCACGGATACGAAGTTCTTAAAATTTTAAATTTTAAAATGGCTTTTCTAACTTCTAAGGTTTTCCGTACAACTGATGATTACTAGCCAATGGAAAAGATGAAAAACATATATATGCATACAACTTACCAAAGCACATTGTGTGTGTCTTCACCACGCCCGCGAATTGAAGTACACTAGAAAACCAATGAAAATAAGATAAGGTAGTTTTACTCGATAAGATAAAATCTCATTTTGGTTGGTCTCATCTGCAAAAAAATATGATGCAAAAAGAAAAATGAAACATATTTGTTCTTGTAAAGCTACTGTTAAAGAAATTAAAAACGTTTTTCGACGTTTTGTATGATATGAGGAAACTTTTACCAACCATTTCTGTCTATTTCTGTATACCACTACGTACCTCTAAAACAGTAGGAACCTAATAACTACATGTACTTGCATGATCACATGTTAAACTTAAGGGGGGGGGGGGGGGGGGGATACAGAAATCACCAAATCGGCTCATGGATGATATAATTAAACGTTTTCGTGTCCTGACAAGCCGTTATCACTACCCGGGTATCTCGTTTGATTTTTCTGTTTATAGGGAGGTCATGCAGGGCATTCGAAAAAGCTGAGAAGAATTCGGCAAGCATATACGTTGGCAGTTGCCACCTTTTTTATTTTGAAATAATTGTTCTCCACCTTTTAAAAAATCTTACAACATATTTTAGTTAACTCCACTTGTGATTGTCTATCTAGCGTACTCCATTTCTCAATTATTTTTTTTATAACGGCTAACGAATTTGCGAAGGAAACAAAACCACCATTCAGTGGAAAGTTTTTCCTTGCTAGACATTAACAAAAAGATGACAACTATATGTAGCTTCTCGAACAGGTTTTAACGTTGTATATATAGCTTTCAGTTTAGGGGGACTGATTGTTTTAAGCTAAAAATTAGGCAAAAACTAACTTATTTTTATTACGAATAAAGTTAGAAGTAATCGTTCAAACACGAGTAAGTATTCTTTCCATGATTTCTAAATACAGACAAGCAAGTTAAAAATACGAGGCTCATTTGTAAAACGAACCCACATTTTGAGAGAAAATAGAGATTAAAGTTAGCAAAATTACTTTTGAATTTTCTTCGTGAATTATTCATGATTTCAGAAGATGTATGCTAGCTCGGACGTAAATATCGTTATTTTTATTACGATGTAAACAAAAATTCGCAACAGTGACATTTTATAAGTAATAATATTCTGCTTCTAAGACATCGCGAGTGCTGTGGCGCGGTGGTATAATTTTGGTGTTGGAATTAAGAGGTCAAGGGTTCGATTCCCACATACTACACTTCTCTTTTCCACTGCATTCCCATGGCGAGAAATGGAGGACACTATGGCGGAATCAGACGGACAAGCATGCGCGTAAGGTTCACAAAAACGAAATTCAAGATGGCGGATTGTAATAGATTTGATAGGGAAAAATTGATAATATACATTTTCAAGTACATGCGATTGAAAATTCCAACATGTGTACGTCTAAGACATCGGCAAATTATGCAAGTATTAACCACAGCAAATTTTGTAACAACTCGTCTAGCCCAAACGAGTTCCCTAGACGCTTATATTTATCTCTTACCTCTGTCTATTGGCGTCTGTTAAATCCCTTACGATTTGTTGAAGTGCGCTTTTCTCAGCGACGATTTTGCCTAGATATGGTCGGTTTGTCTCACATGTGCACGTCTGAATACATTGATCGAGAACGATACTTTGTTTTGCCAAACTTTTAAAGACATTTCTACATCTAAGAACAGGTTCCCGAATGGCTTGAAATATACAGTTTTAGAGCTGAAATTTAATCCATCAAACACCAAGATGATTACCAAAGTTAGCGTAAACAATCCAAATTTTGCTTGATAACTTTAGGTTCTTGTCCGCCATTATAAAGCACTGTTGCTAGGGGTTCCCACGATCTTTACCGCTGTATTGTTTACAATGTTTAGACTGTGGATTCAGAGATAATAACGAAATTTATGCGGCAATTATTGTGAGTTTGAGTGTACAGGCTTGTCTAGACGATTAAACCTTTTGTAATTTGATATTTGGGTAAGAAATGGCTCAATAAAAGACATTTTATGGAATAATTCTACTTTAATTTATTGTTATAGACTTCTGTTTATAGCTGAAATGATCGTTATATAGCCATCCGAATCTTTAAATTAATATTTCCATCTAAATCTGAGCCCACAGGCCACTGCCGCTGGCTGTCCTCGATTTCTGGCCATGCTATTTTTTCCCCCTTTAGTCTCTATGTCCTATTGTTGTACTTTCTTTTTTTTCTCTTCTCTATTTCCGTATTTACATTAAATAAAAAAATTATTATTTTTCCTAAATAAACTATTATTATTTGACTTGTTAATTTGGTATTCTTTCGTACCCAGGCCTATAATATATTGAGATTGCTCATTAGACTTGCATCGGACTATCATTCGATTTGCATACATGGTAAAATTCTTGTCGTAATCAATCTACAAACGAAATTCGAAGCGAACGCGAGCGGTTGCTGCGTTCACGTATTTTTGTTAATATTCTTTGGCAACAAAAACGCCATTCTGATCGCAACGGCGCAGTTTCTTATCTATGAATTGAGTTTGATCGGTCTACTCGGCTTTTAACCAATGTTTGCTGTCAAAAGCGCAGGTATGTCTGTAGGCAAGAAAGGAATATGCCTTTATGCGTGAGATTTTGTCCCATTGTTGAACATGAGTATTTGACATTGTGTTTTCCCAACATTTCCGTGGCAATTGTCTGCAATGTATATAACAAATAAATCCCCAACGCAACCAGGTGATAAATCAGACATAGTTTGACGCTACTCTGATTTAAAACGTTTTGGAACGTAGCTTAAACTGTTCATGACCCAATGTTTCGACACTCCAGTTTTGTGTCTTCATCAGGGGTGATCGTTGTGAATATATATGTGCTATTGACCGAGCGTGAGGTCCGTACAGAAGGGTATTGGTCGAGTTCGTTTTTCGCTTGTATGGACCGAGCCGAAGCGAAAAAAGAACGAGAGCAATATCCTTCTGGGCGGACCGAACAAGCTCTGTCAATACGTTATTTATTATAATGGCCATAAAACAAAAAGAGCCGTAAAATTTTAGCTGTTTACATCATTTGAACAACGAGGCCAGTAAACTATGAATTTAAACCTACAGAGCCAGCTTGAAAAGGCTTCTCAAACTTTTTATTTGCTAAATACAAAGAAAGAAAGAACGAAATCGTTTCCTACTTACTGTGGCTTAAAAGAGCTCAAAATAAACGTTTATTCAGCTTCGTTATCACTCATGAAGAGTCTGAGCGGTCCGTACTGCTGGTTTCCGACCGCTCAGGAACCAATCAGAATGTTCCATTTTTCAGATGGACCACCTGGCCATATAATAAAGGATCCATATTTATACCCTCAAAGGATCGATGATGACCCATCTATTAACAAGATGCAAATAAGCTTATATGTGGTGTATTGCCAGAAGCTTATTTGCATCTTGTTAATAGATGAAATCATCGTCAATCCTTTAAGGGTATAAAATTTGGATCCTATTCTCACAGCGATCACCCCTGCTGAAGACACTAGATTGGAGTGTCGAAACGTTGGGTCATAAACCATAACTTTCTAAGCTACGTTGAAAATGTTTTCAACCAGAGTAGCGTCAACCTATGTTTGATACGTATACAATAAAGCACTTCGCAAAATACTTACCACTTTCGTTAAATCAGGGTTTTTGATATAGAAAGAAAAAGGCAACACCACATATTTGGCAATAGGGTTTCATCGCCAAGCAAACCGATGTGCTTTGATCAATCCTTTGAATTAAAACCATGATAAAATTGTATTCCAATGGTTTTTTGTGAAGTTTACTCTTTTTTAGATTTTTATTATCCAATGTTTTTCCATGATTCGTATCCGTGGAACGATGAAGAAAATTAGCGAAATCCCTAGTATCGTCTTTATTTTGCCTTACATGTAGCGTTGAATGATGTATGAGTCTCATCTTTTTGGTGGAACTTTCAATGATGCAGCTAAGCTAAAGAGAAAAATTTTCAGTTTCAAAACAGTCAATGTTTCAGTCAGTAAAATATATTTCATATAGACAAAGAAGTTATGATACAATCATTTAGTGATTCAGATACTGGCACTGATTTATTAACAATACAAACACTGATAAAGGAAATTATTATATATTCAAACTTTATTCTCGTTCGTGATTGGCCAAAACGCCCCCGCTAATTCTCCGTATCTGGAAGCTGACGCGTTATTTCAGCTGCTGACTTGTCAGCGTGCAATAATACCTTGTTTTGGATCGAACTTCGATCCAAAACAAGGTATTATTGCACGTTGTCGAACCCAAGCCCCCAGCGCGGTCGGCAGCTTGCTAAAAATCCCGCCAAAACTAAATTATTTTTGAAGAGTAAACAAAATGGCTTTTAACCGGTTTCCATCGTTAAACGAAGAAGAAATTTCGACGTTGCTCTCAGAGAAAGATAGTAAAAGCACGAAGAGAGCAACAAAACTGTTTAAATGTATTTTCGAGGAGTATCTACACGAAAAGCAAAAAGAATATCCGACAAACGCCATCGAGCTGGCAGCGATTTATTCCACTGGTGTTGTTCTTTGCTTCTTGTTTTTGAATATATAATATACAATTATTGGATGAGGTTGAGCATGATATCAAGAATTATCAAGGCCGAGGTTTGTGTTATATCATGCGATAACCGAATTCAATAATTGTTTTATTATACAATTATAAATGTAGAAGCCTTTAGAAAGTTTTTTTACAAAGTTAGGTTAAAATAGTAAATATTCATACCGTCTTCAGTTCGAGGTTCGCTAACTTTTTTTGCTTTCAAATACAATTTTCTCTTTCAAACACTGCTTTAAACTCTAACAGCTGTATGTGTAGCTCGCTTGGTTTTTCTTTGTGGTTTTAGCTTCAACAAAACGTGCCAAATCCGCCGGATTAATCCGCTTCTGATCTTCACTCCTAACGACGGCCGCCATGTTTGTTTTGTTCAAACCGCTGGCCAGCGCGTCATAGATAATTTTTGATATTTTGTAGGTGGCAAGATATCAAGAATTATCTGTAGGTTGTTAGCCAATCACAATCGAGATTGTATCAATATTGTATAATAATAAAACAATTATTGGATTCGGTTTTCGCATGATATCGAGAATTATCAAGGCCTCGGTTTGTGTTATCCACCTCAGCCTTCGGCTTCGGTGGATGATAACACAAACCTCGTCCTTGATAATTCTCGATATCATGCTCAACCTCATTCAATAATTGTTTATTAAATTGTTCATAAAAACACTACCATGATTATATACCGTAGTAACTGCACGAATTAATTACCAAATTCAGTGGTCCTCTGGAAAATGTGATATATAGAAGAATTGAATGTTTTCGAGCTTTTGACAAAGCCTGTAGTGTTGAAATACAAAGCTTAACCCTTTCACCGCCAGACCTCTTCCCTTGACGAGTAAAATCGTCTGGCGTTAGGCAGAGTAAAATACTAAAGGGCTACCACGGCGGTGAAAGGGTAAATATGATTTATCGCACGTTCACTTAAAGAAATTTATTGATTGTTTTGTTTTGCAGGTTGCGATTTGAGATATGTTAAACAGTCGACAAGACATAACATGCATGCAGTTGTCAGTGTTACTATGGAGTGCATTAATATATGAATGAACTTCCTTTCTTGAGAGTCGTGATGGTGATGCATGTGTGCTTGACTACTTGTATATAGCGCAAGAATTTTGTCTCACTAAGAGCTTTGGAAAGAATCTGAAGTGTATATGACTGAAATATAAAACAACGGAGACTCCGAACAGTGAAACCATTTTATTTCTACGTTTCCACTATCTTGCATTATAATTCTTGACGATGACTGCAAGATAATCGAAACGTAGAAATAAAATGGTTTCACTTTTCGGATTCTTTGTATTGTATTGTATTGTATTGTATTGTATTGTATTGTATTGTATTGTATTGTATTGTATTGTATTGTATTGGATTGGATTGTATTGTATCGTATCGTATTGTATTGTATCGTATCGTATTGTATTGTATACTGTATGACTATATATATATATATATATATATATATATATATATATATATATATATATATATTTGTTCATAAAATCAACACCTAACATCTTAGCTGTGATCCGTGGTCTGAACTGTGTCGTATGGCGACTGCCTGGAGCGCCTTTGATATACCTCGACACGGCCGCGTTGATCTGCGTCCTTCGCACTTCAGCCGCTGGCGCTGGCTGCAAGTGGGGATATTTAGCTCCCCCCCCCCCCCCCACCCCAGTCCTTTATCCTTTAATATATGACCTATGGTGTATGTATGCAGTGTGAACAAAGATTTGGAAAACTGTACGTTTTGAGTTTATTGAACAAACTACTGTTAACAAAACTAAACGCCATTGCATAAAATAGTGTTGTCTGCAAAGCAATGCGTATATATAGCTTCCAGATTTATCATGTGTACAAATATTTGCACACTGCATATGTTGTTGGTTATCATTTGCTTATTAATTAAGGCAAAATATATCAAAAACAAAGTACATGTATCTATAATTTCAAAAGTTTTTTCAAGTGATGCAGTTCGTTAAAACAAAACTTTTTGTTTCATATATACACTTTAGAGAAAAAGATTTCTTTTTCCCCCAATGTAAACGTGAAGCCTCTTTTCTAGTTTTCGCAAAAACTGGTTCACATGCAGTGCTCTTTTGCTCACTGTTAGGTCTTTTTAATTAGATGCAAGTACTCGCAGCGAGCTGCGAACCTGTTTTTGCGATGACTGGAAAAGAGATTCGAGAAGTCTTTACGGTACCTGGAAAAAACCCCATAATTTTAGTAATGTATTAGTAATTAAAAAGTCGGAAGTCGATTATAGATTTATGGCGTTGTAATGACACGAGGAAAGTTAGGAAACACGAAAGATGCGTATAAACCACGAAAAATGCGTATAAAACACGAAAGATGCGTATAAAACACGAAAGATGCGTATAAAACACGAAAGATGTGTATAAAAAACGAAAGATGCGTATAAAACACGAAAGATGCGTATAAAACACGATGCGATAGCCGACTGTTTTACTGACTTCTACACAGGCAGAAATCTCACAGGTTTGTTACAACTTGCGGGATGTGCCGGACCTTCAAAGAAGGTTAAAACTGCCGGGGGAACTTGCCAGGATGGCGTAAAATATCGCGCCTGCGCATTGAAGAAATGCGGACAAGTTTTCACTCGAGTCGGACTTCTGGTTGTCTTACTATTCTGTGCTCGTACAGAGCTATCTGTCTGACAGACTATGTATTCGCACTTTTGTGACGTAATTGGTCATGTAGCAGATTCGTCGGCGCGCGAACGAATAAAGCGGTGTATACCGATTCGTGCCGATGTTAGTATAGTCACATATGATATCATGTGATCAAGGTGGCGTGATTGTAGCGTGTTCGATTCTTGTTCCTTGAGCGATCGAAAAGAAATTGTTGTCTCTTTCGATTTCGGCAAGATTTTGTCAAGGTAAGAAAGTAGTTATAACTTGTCACGTCAACGTTAAGCTATGTGGAATTTACAGAAACACCATGTGAAGTATTTATAGTTGTGCAAAGTTCTGCATATTTAGGGCACTAGCATTTTGCTTTAAATCCTTTAATCGTGCTTTAATATAGTCACGTATAGACACTTCAAAGTTTATATTTTGTTTTGTTATATTTTTTTATTTGTTTTTCCTTGTTTCAGGAGTATTACGGTGGATATTGGGTGTGAGTTCATAGCTAATAGTTGTGTTCTTACAGGGGCCAGTGTGTTCGCGCTGATCAATATTCTGATCAGACGCTATCTGTGTGGTGATGATGTCACACAACACAAAAATATAAACGAAGCCATTGTGCTCGTTGAAAAACCAAAGCCGACGTGCTCGTTCAGTAAGTTAACGAGGCCAACGTGGTCGTTCGCCCAGTGAGGCAAACAACAAACTCGCCTGTTAAGGCAAACAAACTTAATATAATAGCAAGCCGTTGTGCCACTGCACTATCGATCCACTATCTACAATAAAACTGTCCTTTAAAAATGGGAGTAACAATTGAGGAATACAGAGCTCGTATTGGTATGCACAATAATTTTGTAAAAATCAAAAATACCTCTCATCCTGAAAGTAAGTTTTGGAATTTGACATCAATATTGGTTCTATTCTACCGGAGTGTGCTTGTAATATGCTATATTGTGTATGTGGCATTAGTACTAAGAATGGCAAATGATGTTGAGGAAAACCCTGGACCCACTGTCTATGAAATAATTGACCTAAATCAAACAATCTGCCAGTTTTAATCAAGGCAATATAAGAAAATTTGGACAAAATGCTGGTAAGCAATGTGTAGCTATGTCATTGACTGCAATAGTACATGTCAAAGTTAAAGATATTACCATATGGGATACACCATTCTTAGATACTACAGTATATCTGCTGGAAATAACCTTTATACTTTCTTAAGTAATTCTGTTAAAAAATATTTTTTACTGTTAACTGAATTGCCAGAAATGATTTCAGTTGTTCATAAAGTTTAATCCATTTACAATATAGTGACTCCTTTTCTGGCGATTTATTTATAACTGACAATGAACCATTTTATTCACTGACGGGTTCCCTTAATAAGTTGTTTTCCTACTCTCAATTAAATTATCAGCATTGTTTGTTAACTGTTAACTGTTAACTGTAACACGGATGCAAAGTTTTGGAATTTGACATCAATATTGGTTCTATTCTACCGGAGTGTACTTGTAATATGCTATATTGTGTATGTGGTATTATTACTGAGAATGGCAAATGATGTTGAGGAAAACCCTGGACCCACTGTCTATGAAATAATTAACCCAAATCAAACAATCTGCCAGTTTTAATCAAGGCAATATAAGAAAATTTGGACAAAATGCTGGTAAGCAATGTGTAGCTATGTCATTGACTGCAATAGTACATGTCAAAGTTAAAGATATTACCACATGGAATACACCATTCTTAGATACTATATTATCTGCTGGAAATAACCTTTATACTTTCTTAAAGTGTATATGAAACGAAAATTAAGTTTGTCTTATTTGAAAGAACTCTTAAAATAATGGGGAATATCAATTTACAGCTTTTTCATATTTTACTTAGTTCTTCAGATATTTAGACTTATGTGATATTCAAATGAGATAACTTATGGTTCGTTTTTTTGCTAATTAACATATTCGAAAATCGCGAATATTTTTAAGATTATTGAACAAAATCACTTGAAACTTTGCATATTGCTACAGTTCATGCAACTAAACATGAAAGACAAGTTTCAAGTGATTTTGATCAATAATCTTAAAAATATTCACGATTTTCGAATATGTTAATTAGAAAGAAACGAACCATAAGTTATCTCATTTGCATATCATATAAGTCTAAATATCTCAAGAACTAAGTAAAATATGAAAAAGCTGTAAATTGATATTCCCCATTATTTTAAGAGTTCTTTCAAATAAGACAAACTTAATTTTCGTTTCATATACACTTTAAGTAATTCTGTTAAAAAGATTTTTTACTGTTAACTGAATTGCCAGGCCATTCTTAATGAATCTGATGAAAGTAGAGAAAAGAGGTTGTCCTGTAAATGTGAAAAAATAAACCTGCCTTTGATAATGGTACATTAAAAGTGGATATATAAGTATATCAAACAGTTGTTAATGTTATTCTGAAATATTACTCAAGTTGTTGTGATACTTGATATAAGATAACTATACGGGACTAGACCCAGAACCCCGGGGGTATAAAGGTCGCAGCAGCGGGTTTGGGCGGCCATATTTGAACATTTCGTCGTCTGGAGTAAATTGGAGAACTAATCGGAGTATTATCGGAGCTATTTGGAGGACGATATAAGGCCAAAGATGTAAGTCGTTGTAACGTTGTATACTCGTCTTTATATGTCAAATGTTAGTCGGCGTAGTATGTTTATCGTGCATATTTTTGTAATTTGGTTTTTAGTTTTCACCGAATGCTGTAGTTCAGATTTTATTAAACCCTTTGATATTGTATGAACTGTACGTTGTCGGTTGGCACTTCGCTCCTCATCCGTGGGGACGCGACAGTGAAAAATCTTGTGTCGTTCGTATCAAACTTATCGTGGAGTATTTGACTTTGTTCGCTTGGAGTTCAACATAGTGTAAGTATAAAACATTTCATAGTCGTGGAAGACCACGAATGAAGAGAAATAATTATGTCAAACGTTTCTGGATCAACCGACGATAGTGGTCCGACTCCAAACGTGTCAGAATTCGGGGACAAACGCTCGCGAATCCCAAGTCGTAAAGGCTTCCAGAGTTTGTTGATAAAGAAGACATTAGTCTTTAATAAAGAGACAAAGGCACTACAAAAGGCCATCGACTCAGTCGTTCACACGGCAACGGGAGAACCGTCAACTTTAAAATCAGTAATAGCCTCGTTGGAAGTAAGTAAATACAGCTTCGAAAGAATCCTCAGAGACCTGGAAGATATATTTGCACAAGACAGATGGGGAGAGGCTACAGAAGTAAAATCTACCGTCAGCCAAACTAGCCAAAAATTCCTTCAGACCGTCAACGCTGTAATTACTCGAAGCGGCTGGGAAACTCAAGGAGGCAGTTAAGGACGACGAGCTTTCCTTGAAGGAATCAAGACGTGGGATATTCTCTAGTAGATCTGGATCGTCATGCACATCTTCAACCAACGCAAGAAGAAAAGCATTGGCAGAAGCAGCCGCGGCAAAGAAGCAGGCGGAATATGATTTATTAATGGCGGAGAGAGAAAACGCGAGGAAGCTGACAGAGGCTGACGAGGAGCGTAGAAGAGCAGCTGCACGAGCACAACACGATCACGACATGGCAGTTTTAGCAGCAAAGAAGCTTACGGCAGTAGCAAAGGCCAAGCTGGACTCGATTGAACAATCCATCCTGGGAGAAGAAGAGGGATCCTTTTCTTTCAAATCACGCGAGAAAGTCAATGTCACGTCAGAGAGACGCACAGAGGCGTGGCTCCAAAACCAGAGGCAGAACGTGACTGAGGTATCTAAGCAAGCTGTTAATCGACGGAGCGGGGTTCGATTCTCCGTCGAAAGGTCACAGAATGCGATCGAGACACCCCAGCAAACCAGATCCCAGCAAAGTACAGAGTCGACTTCACGGCAGGAGATTGCGCAGCAGCCTGGTGGAATAGTACAGCAATGTATGGGAGCGATTGCGGCAACTAATGAGAAATTGACGGCGAGCCTAGCGAGAATGAGTCTTCCGAAATGCCATCCAGACGTGTTTTACGGCGACGCTACTATGTTTCACCCCTGGAAAAGTACATTCAAAGGAATGATTCGTGACTGTGATGTCTCTCCTGAACATGAGATGAATTATTTGCACATGTACACAAAGGCGGAACCACAGAAGCTGGTAAATAGCTTTCGTAAAAGACAACACCACGATCCCATACGACTGTTGAACGAACTCTGGAAAGAAATGGAGAGACGCTTCGGTAACGTCGCTGTAATAACCAAGGCGTTCCTGACAAGACTGAGAGAATATGCGAAATTTGGAGACAAAGACAAAGCAAAACTGCTAGCCTTTTCCGATCTGTGCATTGATGTGGCTTCCCAAATCGATCAACTTCCCGGGCTTGCCTGCCTGAATTATCCTAACGCCATTCAACATATCCTGCAAAACTTGCCTGGATCGTTGCGCTCCGAATGGGAGAAACAAGTGGTCAAGTTCGCCGCGAAGAATTACGACGCCTATCCTGATTTCACAGTGTTTGCATCCATGGTCGAGAAGCAATCTCTATTGAGGAACCACCCAAACGTTACGGCGGCCGGAGATAGAAATGAAAAAGAGAAGAATGATCGACGAAACCCTTCTAGACAGCAATTCCACCCTTCGCATACAGTTTTGAAAGGAAACGCCGAGATGGATAAAGAAGGCAATGATGAAAAACACTGTTGGTTTCACGATAGCCAAGCTCACGACTTAACAGAATGCAGAGCCTTTTCCCACAAGACCCTGCAGGAGAAAACCCAGTGGATTAAACAGGAGAGACTTTGTTTTCGGTGCTTATTACCAAAACATGTGGCCAAGGAGTGTAGAGCTAACGTTAAATGCAAGAAGTGTGGCAGCGACCGCCACCTGGTGATACTCCATTTGGATAATGAATGAATAACTTTATTTAAGTGTCAATGTATTTAGCTATGTACAGCTAAGAAGGAAAAGACAGACGACAGCGAGAAGAAACAGTCAAACGAAAGCGAGAAGAAAGAGGAGACAGACGACGGCGAGGAGATTAATTCAGCTCGGACAGACATCGGCTGCGACGCTGTTGGTGGCGTTTCCTGCAGTAAAATTGTTCTTCTCGACATTTTTCATCCAAGCAGACCCGACAACAAAGTCAGAGTGTACGCCCTAATAGATGAACAGAGCAACGCATCGATGATTAGCCCTGAGCTGATAGACAAACTCGGAGTAGTTGGCTCAAAGGAGAAGTACTTGTTGTCAACTTGTAGTGGGTCGAAAGAAATAAGATTTGGTCGTCGAGTACCAGGATTAAAGATAACATCAATGAAAGGAGTATCACTGAATCTGCCGACCATGGTAGAATGTGACAACATTCCCAAAGATAAACGCGAAATTCCTTCGCCGGAGTTGGCAAAACGATTCGATCACCTCCGAGATATCGCTGGAGAAATCCCATCCTTGGACGCCGAAGCGGAAGTCCAACTCTTGATTGGTCGAAACGCACCAGAACTTTTGAAAGTCAGAGCATTCCGTAACGGTCCGAAAGGCGAGCCATGGGCACATAAGTTATCTATTGGCTGGACTATCTGCGGACAAGTTTGTCTTGATCGTCATGGTGGACCCGTTCATATCCTTACTCATCGCACTGTGTGCCACGATCTGTTTGGGGAAGTCAACGATGGTGTTCGTACACAACGGACAACTGGCCTCCGTCTACGATGCAACGCCTTTGGACAGACGCTGTGCCACGAGCTAGTGCCTTGCCCGAACAATTTCGTGATAAAAGAAGCTTATGGGAAGTCGGAGAATTCCACCGATGTCTTTCATACGACCGATCGTGATAACGAATCAAGCATGTCTGTAGAGGACCGACGTTTTATGCAGATCATGGAAAGGGGAATTCGCAAAAATGAAAAAGGGAACTGGGAGATGCCATTGCCTCTCCGATCAAGCAAGGTAAGTCTCCCAAACAATCGAGAGCAAGCTCTTAGCCGTATCAGGAGTCTATTGCACACCTTTAAGAAGAAACCTCAAATGGAAGAGGACTATTTTCTTTTTATGGCCAAGTTGTTCGAGCGTGGACACGCCGTACCGGTACCACCGAATGAACAACCTAAGGATGAAGAAGGCGGGAAAGTTTGGTACTTACCACACTTTGGAGTCTATCACCCACGAAAGTCAAAGATTCGCGTAGTGTTCGACTCATCTGCACATTTCCAGGGAACTTCATTAAATACAGAACTACTTCCTGGTCCAGATACATTGAACAGTCTGTTAGGCATACTGATCCGCTTCAGACGAGATAATGTGGCAGTGGTATGTGATATAGAGCAAATGTTTCACAGCTTCCACGTAGATCCTTCACATCGAGATATGCTACGATTTCTTTGGTTTGAGGACAACGACGGATCGAAGGAAATCATCGAATACCAAATGGTCGTTCACTTGTTCGGAAATTCCTCAAGCCCAGCTGTAGCAACGTTTGGCCTGCGAAAGACCGCTGAAGAGGGTGAACAAGAATTTGGACGGGCTGCGAAAGAATTTGTCCTCAACGACTTTTACGTAGACGACGGCTTGACTTCTTGCCCCACTGCAAAAGAAGCTGTAAACCTAGTCAAGAACACTCAGACAATGCTGGCGACGGCGAACCTCAGGCTGCATAAGATTGCATCGAACTCGGTCGAGGTGATGAAAGCCCTACCACAGCAAGATAGAGTCGACAGTTTCCGAGATTTAGATCTTCATAAAGATCCACTCCCGTCGCAGCGTTCATTAGGTGTGATATGGAATCTGGAGAAAGACTCCTTGCATACCAAATTTCGTTACCCGAGAAACCCTACACTCACAGAGGAGTTCTGTCCATCATCAATTCGATATACGACCCGTTGGGACATGCAATTCCAGTCACGCTACAGGGAAGATTATTATTGCGGGAGCTCGTCACGAGGGGAAACGAAAGAAACGGCAAAGACCCACCTCTTGGATGGGATGATCCGCTCCCAGATGCCCTCCAAAACAAGTGGAAAAACTGGAAAGACTCACTCAACGATCTGCAAGACGTTCTTATTCCAAGGTGCTACCTTCCGGAACACTTTGGGAAAGTCAGCAAAATAGAAATTCACGCATTCTCAGACGCCAGTTGTAACGCAATTGGTACTGCGATATACTTAAAGCAAACGAACGAAGCTGAAGAAGTTAGCCTTTCACTCGTGTACGCTCAAGCACGGCTGTCTCCTAAGCAAGCGACAACCATTCCAAGATTAGAACTTTGTGCTGCAGTACTGTCAGCCCAAGCCGTTAACTGGATAACTCGCGAATTGAAGCTTGGAATAGACGAGACCGTTTTCTACACTGACTCCAAGGTAGTATTAGGATACATTCAAAACGAAAGTCGCCGATTCTATGTGTATGTAGCTAATCGAGTCCAAATCATTCGAAGTATGTCGAGTCCCTTGCAGTGGAGATACGTTGAAACAATGGAAAACCCAGCGGACATCGCCACAAGGGGTAAAGCTGCCAAAGACCTAAGGAAGTCGTCATGGTTTAACGGTCCTGATTTTTTAAGAAACAGTTCGTTACCCGTAATTGACCCAGTCGAATTGCCTATAGTCAACAATGACCCAGAAATCCGACCTCAAGTCACGATCTACAGCACAGATCATCGCGAGATCCAGGGTCTAGGATCTAGCAGATTCGACCGATTCTCTAAATGGGTTCTATTACGAAGAGCTTTAGCCAATCTAATGGTCAAAGCGAAACAACTCAAAGCCCGACGAAAAACATCGTCAACGTCCGAGAACAGAGATGCACGTAATTCTCCACCTAATTTTCTAGCGAAATCAAGACAGCTTCGACTACGCCCATCTGCAACGGAATTGAAACAGGCGGAAACGTTAATGATTAAAACTGTCCAGACCGACGCCTTCACCTCAGAAATGAAAGCTCTTCAGCAAACGACTTTAGAAGGAAGTTCTTCTAAAAGTAGCCTGACGAAATCCAACATATACCGGCTCGATCCATTCATAGATGACGACGGAGTCCTTCGAGTTGGAGGAAGACTTCGTCGAGTAGACCAAATGTTCGAAGAGAAACATCCCGCCATCCTACCTAAAAACAGCTATCTGGCGACACTGGTAATAGACCATTATCATAACAAGGTGTACCACCAAGGAAGACAAATCACTCATGGCGCGATACGACAGGCAGGTATTTGGATAATGGGAGTTAGCCGAATGATTTCAAAGAAGATTGGTCGATGTGTTATCTGCAGGAGGTTAAGAGGGAGGAACATGACACAACATATGGCCGACCTACCAGCCGATAGACTAGATACACCGCCACCATTCACCAACGTTGGCCTCGACGTATTTGGGCCTTGGATCATTCAAACGCGAAGGCTGAGAGGAGGAGCAGCAAATGCGAAAAGATGGGCACTGATTTTTACATGTCTGAACTGCCGAGGTATCCACATTGAAGTGTTGGAGACAATGGAAACGAGCTCATTTATTTGCGCTCTTAGGCGTTTCATCTCTATTCGTGGACCACCTTCAATACTGCGTTGTGACCGAGGAACAAATTTCGTCGGAGGAAAATCCGAACTGGACCATGCGTTAAACGAAATGGACCATAAAGCCATAGCAAATTACGCTAACGAACAAAACTGCGAGTGGCTTTTTAATCCTCCGCACGCTTCACATTTCGGCGGTATTTGGGAACGTCAAATCGGCACCGTACGACGAGTCCTAGATGCAATGCTTTTACAGCTCGGCCCATCGCAGCTAACACACGAGTTACTTGTGACTCTTATGGCTGAAGTCACCGGTATAGTCAACTCGCGACCTATTGCTACCTTACCATCCGACGTAGACCAGCCCCAACCACTGTCCCCAAATATGCTACTTACAATGAAGATGAGACCTCTCCTTTCTCCACCTGGAGTCTTTACCCCTCAGGATCTCTATTCACGTCGCTATTGGAGAAGAGCTCAGTACCTTGCAGATCAGTTCTGGACTCGTTGGAAGCGAGAATATCTTCAAGCCCAGCAGTCGAGATCAAAGTGGAATAAACAACACCCTAATCTCGCCGTTGGTGACATCGTTATTATGAAAGAAGACACCCACCGTAACCAGTGGCCACTCGGGAGAATTGTTGAAGCGGTAAAAAGCGAAGACGGTAAAGTACGGAAAGCCAGAATAGCTATCTGGAAAAGCGGGCAGAAAAAATGTTACTTCAGACCTATCAGCGAACTGGTTCTCATAATGCACCTTTGAACTATTATCTTTTGTAATGTACACTATGTAACGTGTAAGTAGCAAGGACGTTTTCGCCATCGTCCTTGGGCGAGGAGTGTTGTGATACTTGATATAAGATAACTATACGGGACTAGACCCAGAACCCCGGGGGTATAAAGGTCGCAGCAGCGGGTTTGGGCGGCCATATTTGAACATTTCGTCGTCTGGAGTAAATTGGAGAACTAATCGGAGTATTATCGGAGCTATTTGGAGGACGATATAAGGCCAAAGATGTAAGTCGTTGTAACGTTGTATACTCGTCTTTATATGTCAAATGTTAGTCGGCGTAGTATGTTTATCGTGCATATTTTTGTAATTTGGTTTTTAGTTTTCACCGAATGCTGTAGTTCAGATTTTATTAAACCCTTTGATATTGTATGAACTGTACGTTGTCGGTTGGCACTTCGCTCCTCATCCGTGGGGACGCGACACAAGTTCATTTTGAAAGAAGTTAATGTTACAGTAATAGCGTGTTTTTTTTCTGCGTTAAGAATAGTACTCAGGGCTACCAATAGGGGTGGGGTGGCCACCCAGGCCCCCAAATTGATAAGGGCCCCCTGCTAATATTTTTGAGATTTAAGTTTTTGATGTAAGAAACATGAAGCCCAGAAAGCGTAAAGATCAGTAACACTAACTTCATTTTTAGCCAACGTACCCCATGACGTGTGACGTCATCAGTGGCCCCAAATCAATAATTTGCCCCAGGCCCCACAATTTCTCTCGGTGCCCCTGATAGTACTGTTGGCCTTGTTCAAGTTGTTGAGACGTGCATCGCTGAAAAAAATCTGGTACACGTTTCCAAAAATACCTAAAATGTTCAACAAAGAATAACAAAATCTTTTTAGATTTTCAAAAACAGGCACACGGTGCATCCATGTGTCTACCCCAAACACACGGTGCATCCGTGTGTCTACCCTCAAAGAGTTTTAAAGCTTCAGAAGAGGGCTGCACGAATTATTCTAGAAGCTGATAGGATGACGCCGTCAGTTACCTTATTTAATAAATTAGATTGGCTGCCATATACTAAATCGCCAGTTAAAAGAAACACGTCAGTCTATAAGCGCGTAAATACAAGTTTAAACACCCCCAGTTACATAGATAAGCTATTACTAAGAAATTCAGACATCCACCAAAGAGAAACTCGTTATGCAAATTCGAACACTTGATGTGCCCTAAGTACACCAGAAAAACTGAGGGTGGGCGCACCTTTACAGTAAGAACAATTACAGAATGGAACAGTATTGATTTAGGCATTAGGAAGAGAAACTCAGTAGCCAGTTTTAAGTACGACTTATATAAATTATTTTTAAATGAACAGAAAGCCGCCGGGCTCTTAAATATATAATTGTCTTATTCTAGTTTAAATCCTTATCTTTATCTTTGTACATATGCATATATTTAGATATTTTGTAATTGATAGATTAAGAATAGCGAGGGCCACGAAGTTATCAGTGTTTAAATACTACTGTAAAGTGTTACCCTCATGAAATAAAGCCAAATATTATTATTATTATTATTATTATTATTATTATTATTATTATTATTATTATTATTATTCTGTTGCCGAAACAAAGAATGGACTAATCCTGAACTGCTAACTTTTTAAAATTATTGTGCTGTATATTTGTTTTATGTTGTTATATATAGTTATTAGTTATATATTGTTAGTGTTGATTCAAGTAGCCGATTGTAAATTACCTTAAATAAGCGAGATTTACAATTGTATATTATCTAAAAAGACATTTAATAAAGTTTCCATTATTATTATTATTATTGTTATTATCATTATTATTATTATTATTATTATTATTATTATTATTATTATTATTATTATTATTATTATTATTATTATTATAGTTTGAAGTTTAATAAAAAAATATTGTATGATGGCATTCTCAATCCAAAGCATGTTGAGCAAATATTGTGGATAAATGTGCCATTAGCGAATTTACTGAATCAAAAACCTGGGTTTCAATCCAAGCATGCACGAATATAAACAAGGCGTCACACGGCTACTAAATATAGCTAGTAAACAGTACAAGTACCCACAATCGGATTCAAGGAAGATGATGCGTCGACTCACTCGTGACAAGTCTCGTGTATTATATCAAATTAAATTGACCATTTTCTATTTTAGTACATTGATATTCGTGTCGCTCCAATGTTTTGTTAATTACACTCAACCAAAAGGCATACTCTTCTGGTGATGTGATTTATTGCGTTTGTTTACTAAAGGTTCGCTTATTTCTTGGTAAATTCTTGCGAATACCATAGTGGTTGCTTTTGTAGCTAAATCATTTGCATCGGAGAAAAATCTGAATCCGACTAATTGTATCGTGGGAATAGCCCTAAACGTAGACGCATGTACGCATTGCGTACCTATTTTTAGACTGTGTTTGTGTTGAGATAAACATTCCACATTGGGAAATATTGGGGTCCTTCCAACACTTGATAAAAATCATTTAGGATTTTCGCTCTGTGCTTAACTTGCCTCATCACTCATGCATGTGTTTTTATGGCAAATTTTGTCATGCTCCAAGCCCGGTTTCTCTGTACTCGTCTAAAATTTGTATTGAAATGCACGCATGTTAAGTAAACAAACTCACCCGACCCGCGGATTATTTCGTCGCGAAACCTATATATATATATATATATAATCAAATTTACGCATAGCAAACTTTTTAGATGTAACTTTCGACCTTAACAATGGAAATTATAGGCCCTATAGGAAGCCCAATGACGATCCGCTTTACATAAATAAGCACTCTAACCACCCACCAAGCATCACAAGACAGTTACCTGCATCAATCAACAAGCGCATCGCACTTCTCTCATCAGATGAACAAGTTTTTCAGGAATCTGCACCCATATATCAGAACGCACTTAGGCACAGCAACTTTGATTCATGATCTTAGCTACACTCAACACACAGCACAGCAACCACGCAGGAATAGGCAACGCAACATCACTTGGTTCAACCCACCTTTTAGCAAGAGTGTAAGCACAAACATAGGACGTAATTTCCTAAACCTAATTGACAAGCACTTCCCACCACACCACAAGCTCCATAAGATTTTTAACAAACACAGTCAAAGTAAGTTACAGCTGCATGAACAATGTTAAGTCAATAATCACTAAACACAATGCACGCATATCTAGGAATAACATGCCACAGGATAAGGACACCAGCAGTTGCAATTGTAGGAAAAACACGAATTGTCCACTTAGAAAACAATGCATGACTAGGGACATAGTATACAAAGCAACAGTCACAGTAAACAACACAAACACGATCAAGAATTACATTGGCATGACTTCAACCACATATATATATATATATATATATATATATATATATATATATATATATATATATATATATATATATATATATATATGTTCTAGGGATTTTTAGTCAAGGAAAATTCGAGTGTAGAATATATACATTGTATATACACTCGAATTTTCCTTCACTAAAAATCCCTAGAACATGCTATCTAATCGAGTGAAATGCCCAATATTACTTCTAATAAACCCAGTTCTGTCCTGTCCTGGCATTACCCCCTTAATATATACAGAACTCGCGATCAAGCTCTCGGCAACGGCCTCCGTGGCTCAGTGGTCAGAGCATTGCACTAGAATCGCAAGGTCGTAGGTTCAATTCCTGCCGGAAGGCCTGTGTAGTTGCATTTTTCGCAACTGGTCCCGGTTTGGTCTTATAATGTATATATTCTACACTCGAATTTTCCTTCACTAAAAATCCCTAGAACATGCTATCTAATCGAGTGAAATGCCCAATATTACTTACTCGGTTACCATGCAAGGCCATGTCAAACAGGCCCAAACTACTGACCAAAGCTTTGCGCGGTGCATGACATAACAGACTTCTTTCTCGCTCTAGCACCCGTTTTGGCAAAAAAGTGATGCGCAAATGCTTGTTGCATTTAGGGCAGGCTGGTTCTGAGTCACAATTTGTTCTTTTTTAACGGTTTAAAGTAAGAAATAATCGAGAAATATTAAACAAATTGAGACCAAACAAATGCAATCGGGGGACTACTATTATTAACCAGTTGGTCCAGCTGTCAAGTCTATTTTATATCTGCGAATAGCTTTTATATCATCTTTTATTCAACAACGACGTGTCGTCGTGTTCCTTTGTGATACCGTAATATTTAGTATTTCTCTTCGCCAAGATGCCTTTGCAACATCTGAAGCAGGAATTATGCTTAATAGACTTATCCCTTGAGCGTAGCTAAACAGTTAACACCTGAAACGTGCCCCTTCGTCCCACGTGATCAGAATTGACAGGGAACAAAAAGCGTGCGCTTTGAAGTACGCCGCGTTTCCAGACACTTTAATTCCAGGGACTATGTTTAAAGCAAAGTTTGCTTCTCAAACTTAATTGCAAACTAAGAAAAATGTTTCTGAGCTCCAGACGAGAAAATACATTGTCAAGTACGTCAGCGTTACTATAAATCGTGTTATAAATTAGCCTTATTAGCCAATCGGATCATTTCTTATCTCCAACTCACTTTATAATTTGGCTAATGCATGCAAACGCTCTTTTATCGTAACATTTGTATTACCCTAAATTAGCTGTAGTCAGAGGAACAACGTTACCTGTCTCGTAATGCTTTGCATCGAATTTTTGCAGCAATCTTTCTGTTGCAAAAAGTGCTTGTATAAAATGATTTTAATATATTAGGCAAGGTTGTATATGTGTCTTGTTTCAACGGTATGTCTATAAAGAAGTATAATTCGTTGATCTGTGAGAGCTGCTTTGGGATCTTTTTAAATAAGCACGAAATACTCGCAAATTATGCATGTAAAACAGGAAAAAGCAATATCAGTTCGTTTTATTTTTTTCGCTATCATTCCATATGCATTTTCTTCGCGAAACATATCAGTTAACTATGCTCTATATTTTGTTGCGTTAAGAAAATGTATACGTCACATAATGCTGCCGTAAATAGTGCAACATCTCTGATGTTGCAATTATTTTGTAATGTATATATGTGAATCGTGTATAGTATGCCTGACTGAATCAAAATTTCAAACAATACCTTGTTGAAATATTTGTCCTGTTTTTTCAAAAATATCGGTTTTTTACAAGTATTGTTTTTTTATTTATTATGGCTTGAAAACACCATTTGAATGTATCTTTATTGGCCATAGGCTACTTGATATCTTTAAAAATCTCTATTTTGTTGCCATTTCTTACAGTTAGACAAATTGAAAGTATATGAAAGTATATAACTTATCGAAATATAGTAAGGTTAGATATACTGCCAAAACAGAGAACGTAGTAGTCTAACGTTTCGAGCGAAGGCCCTTCATCAGAGAGAAGACGTCTCTTTCTGACGAAGGGCCTTCGCTCGAAACGTTAGATTACTACGTTCTCTGTTTCGGCAGTATATCAAACGTTACTATATTTCGATTGTTGTTTCAACACTGCCCACGCAGCACGCTACTTTTATTTCACTATTGAAAAATAAGTGCGCACAATATTATTTTGAAGGAGTTAATTTAACTACAAAAAAGGAGTTACAAAAAAGATTAAAAATAATACTTTTTCGGGGTTAAATATAACTCGGTTTTTGGAGTTATCTCCTATGTTTTGCAAAATAACTGTTACTGTAGCCTGAGAAAACAGGGGGCGTGCGAGAAGAAGCGCCTGTTTTCTCACGGCTACAAATGGAGTCAAAACAATCCTCTTTTGTGGAGTTAAATTAACTCTCGCATTGGAGTTACTCTAACTCCGTATTGGCGAGTCAAAAAGCTAAATTACGAGTACCATGCACTTACCTTGAACAACGTCCTTCATTAATTTGGTTCTTTATCCATCATTGAAATACTGCAGCTTGTGTAGACGAACTTCTACGACATCCATCTACGATAAACGGCGTACGTTCATTTACGATCGTCGCTCACAACTTTTAGCATATGGAAATATTTTGCGCGCTGGGCGACATGACTGCATGAGAAAGTTCTGCTCTCGGACTATAAAGACCATTAAGCCATGACTAAT